>JAYMTA010000667.1:0-25446 GCA_036897625.1 Pelargonium cotyledonis
TAAACTTTTATTATTACATCAATTTCATATTCATTATTATTTACTTATCTTATTTTATATTTGAGTCAATTTTATAATTATGTAAAAATATGTGTTAAAATTAAATATTTTATGACATGACGCTCTATTACGTATTATAAACCTAATTTTTGGTCAAATTATGCATAGATTTGTAAAAGTAACCATCTTCTAAATATAAAGCCATTTTCTCAATATAGGTCTATAAAAAAAAAAGATAGGTGTGAGTTGCATTCAAGCCCAAATAAGACAATTCATTGAACAAAGTCCATAGTAGCCTAATAGCAATTACATCTTAATGGGCTAAGCCCTTATGAACAGAAATATCAATAATGGGCTTGGTGAACCCGCACGGGAGGCCCATCTAGGGTTTAAACACCGGAAAGAACAGAACCAGAACCAGAAGCTATGGAGTCATTCCCGTCGTCATCGTCATTATCCGGCAAACCATCAGCGGAGGTCATTATGGAATCGGTCAAGACTCAGCTTGCTCAGGCTTATGCCGAGGAATTCATGGAGGTATTTTCTGAAAATTTTCTTCGTCCATTCAATTTTCTGTTTTTATTTTATTTTTATTCAGTTTGTTGAATTGATATTGCTTGTGAATAATCTGTAATGGAACTCATTTTCCTGGTTGTTCTGCTCAATTACTTGTGTTAGGCCATTTCAGTTGCTTAGCTGTTTTTTTTTTTTTTTCCTTCAAATTTTGTTGCTTTTTATTGAATACTGAGAAGTCATAGTGTCTTTCATTTTTGTGACACCAATAATTAATTTAACATCAGTCCCTTGCTATTTGAGACAGTGGACTTTTGGTAGAACTAGGTTTGGGGTTAGTTCCCTTGTTATTTGTTAGTGTCATCCACAGCATAAGGATAGGTGTTTAATGGATCATGGATGCATAGTGACCTTGAATCCACAACAAGGTTTGATGGTACTTACTGAAAAGATTCTGTGATCTGTACCATTCAATGTGGAAACTGAATGATTGAATGTGAACAAGCTAATTTTTCTTTTCTTTTCTTGCTTCACTTATTCTAGTGTGGTTCTACTTATGACATGAGTTGAAAGCTCTGGTATCATGTTCTGCTTTTGATTTATTCCCCCCAAGATGTTATATGGTTCAATTTTCCGTTATAACTTTAGCACTTACCAATGCTTGGGGTCTGGGAAAGATTATCGGTGACCGAGCTTTTCTACACTGACCTTTCTTCTGGTTTCTCGGATTAGATTTGAACCCGTTACTCCAGCTTTGTCTAAGAAATCCCTGAACCATATGTTTGTTGCATATACTAGATTTATTGAAGATGAAGAAGCTTACGAGGAAGTGGGTGGGATAAATTGTTTGTTGTATTAGGGCTCATTTCCTATAGGATCACATTGTTACTATCTTTGTATTATTGTATAATAATCATTCGTTACTGCTTTGTAATTATTTAGTATACATTTGGTTCTAGACTATCATTTCTCTCAAGCAACCTTAGTTGTCACTTGCATGACGGTTCGTAGTTCAGGTAACATTTGGATTAAAGATATTAGTAAAGTACGAGAATGAGATTCTCATTCATCATGTTTGGACAAGTACTATTTGATCAATAGAATTGCTTTCGAATGAGAATCTCATTCCCATCCCAAAATTTCTAGAGTTTCATTGTCGTTGTTTGCTTTCTCTTTGATCTCACATTAAGAGCTCTAGTTTATTTTATTTGGCTGATTTATTATGAGTGCTGTGCTTGATCGTCACAGACATTAAGAGGGAAGTGCTTTGAGAAATGTGTCACGAAACCAGGATCAAGCCTGAGTGGAAGTGAAAGTAGTTGCATTTCAAGGTGTGTGGATCGCTACATGGTATCATTAGCAAAGCTATTTTCAGTCAACTTTGAGACATAGGATCTGATCTGAACCCACCATTGAAGCATTTTAAAGCTGCTGCTTGGTATTTGAACAAATACTGTCTTCACATCATGTGACTGTTAATTCTATGTCACTGGCGTTTGAGGTTTTTTTGACAGTGTAGTCCTGAGTTGTTGTTTGGCTATATGCTATGCACCAAAAATAATAGTTTGGTTGTGTCAAAAGTTTGGTATCCAAACAATTTTAGAACGCAGCGCAGAAACCAACACAAGCCGCAACTTCAAATGATAAGCAATGGCCTTTTCTTCATCTTTTGGTTCAGCTTCTTGTCTCGAGTAGGGTAGATTTGTTGTCGTTGAGATATGTATGGAAGTTAGGAAAACATGAAGGCTGCAATTGGATGAGATGTTAATGCTCAAGAGAACGCTTCCATTTACGGGGCCAAACATTATACCTCGAGTCAAAGATTCTTCCAAAGCTCTCAAGGAACGAAAGAAGTTTAATAAAATTACTCAATCTACGGAGTGTAACGCTCTTAGTAGCCAGTCAGTTTAGGATCAAGATCTTGATAAGTCGAAGTATTTTTCTTCTGTGATAGTCTTCCTCAAATCCCTCTAGTGCATTCAGATCGGAAGTTGAAGTAGTGGCTTTGACTTGTAATTTTATTATTCAGCAGTGTTTATTTTTTGTTTGTATCTTAACAGACCCGATTTCTCGTATCAGTGACGTCCACATCAGTAGGTCGAAGAAGGATATCAACTGAGCGGATTGTATAGCAACTATCGTTGATATTAAATAAGTATTGTATTATAGCACTCTTAATGTCAAAATTTTGCATGTAAATAAAAAAATTGTTGCTCCAACGCATGTTTTAGACTCGTTAGAAAGGTAAGGAAAAATACTTACATGGGTCTAATAACTTACACTATGTTCGTTCGTTCTGCTTAAGATTGCAAAGTACTTATCTTTTTTCAATGACAACAACAATAAAAACAACAAAACACAGCTAATGCGAAAAATTACATCATCAAAAAACTTTACATTTCTTATGTTCGTCTAATTCAAACTTGAATCACAAGTACAAATCCTTCCACTCTTTTTTTTTTTAACCATGAGGTTTGTGAGCGAGTTCGCAAACTCATAGTTGACACTTTTAAGGTGTTTTACTACACCCGGACTAATCCTCAAACATCATCTCATTTTTTTGGTCTAAACCATGAGGTTTCTGACCGGGCCCGCAAACTCACGGTTGATACATTTAAGGTGTTTTACTTCACACAAACTAATCCTCATTCGATTTCACGTTTTAACGCAGTTAAATTCCCTGGGAGTCAAACTCGAGATCTCAAGTTAAATTGAAACAACCCCTTACCGTTGACCCATGCGCTTGGTGGTGAAACAATCTCAATTTTTTTTTTTTTTTTGATCTTGAAACAATCTCATTTGATTGCACCGAAAGAGGAGTATTATGGTTACCGAAATGTCAATATTTTATGAGAGGAAAATATATTACTCCTACGGCAATATCAATCCAAAAAGAGCCTAATTAGCCTAAGCCCAAATCATTCGGGATTAAATAAATATTAGCTTAGTCCTAAAATGAGTAATTTATTTACACTTTTTTAAAAATTAATAATTATAAAATAATTTAGTGTGTTTTTAATATAATCCTCACTTTTTCGACTACATTTTCTGTGCAAATCTGCGCATAAGTGACAAGAGTAATATGAGAAAAAGAATAATATAGTACCGTAAAAATAGAAACATGACACTCATTTTGGGACGGAGTGAGTATCAACTAAATATTTGTAAGTCGGTCCGGTCCGGATCAAACCGGAAAGACCTGGACCCGGACCATTAACTTCCCTTATTGTGTTTGACTTGTGTTGAACTCTTACCATCTCCCTCACAAATCGCACACTCAGACATTGGGGACGAATTGAACCCCGACGAGGCGACGACGGTGTTGCTTAACCGAGCGACGGCAGCAGCCACCAGGGACGGCGGCAGCCACCCAAAAGGCCCGTTTCTCCTATTTCTTTCTCATCATGTGGCTTCAATTGTTTTTTTGGTGATTTCATGAACACAAATATGAGTGTCTTGACAGATACAAGAGGTACAAAAGAAATGAAAGAATCCATATATAATGAATACATATATGTTCAACAATGGTAGGAAATGAATTGTAGCTAAATTGCTTAGTATAAGAATTTGAATGTACATGAATCAAGTACAGGTTGATTCTCAGTTTCTTTTTATAAGCTGATTTTTTTTTTTTAAGTTTCTTATATTTTGTGATAAATCACTGCATTTTATTCAATATCTTCCATGAAGAAAATAGGCCAAAGAGTGCTATTTGGTATAGCTATGCACTTTGTATCTCTACAATAAAATTGAAATTAGCAATGGGATTCGGTTCCTGTTAGTCCAGCCTTTATGTATGCAATGGCACTGCCCATTGCAAAAGTACGAAAATGATAGCTATGGTTATTAGATAGTTGGTTATCTATGAGAATATAGAGGTGTTAGGAAGGTAAGGTAAAGGCTAATTTGATCTGAGATATGTTTAAGTAACAAGACTCCACTATATAATTAGTCCATTACAACATCCTTGGTTGAGGGATCCCATTCACATATGCTGAAACTAGGATGCTCTATGTAATTTGAGGGCAAGGGGCAAAGCGAATAACTTAAATGGAGGAACTTTGTTGTCAAAATTTGTTCAGTTTCACTCGAGCCCTATCCATTAGAGTCCTGGATCTATAAGGGAAGGATTAGCATTCTTCTTGAGGCTTTTAGCTTCTATTCCTAGAAATTAATAGAGTAAGTAAGGCATTCATTCACTCAAAATAAGAATGTAATGCTTGCTGTCTAAACTCACTTTATTTGACAAAGATTAAGACTATAAAGCTGGGTCATTTCGGTGACATTCTGTCCGGTCTCTGGGTTTCTCATTAGCATACGGGTCGGAACAGAATTCTAGCTTTCAGTCATTCCTTGACCAGAACAAAGGCCCTCACCTTTTGGAACCCATTTCTGTGTCTAATACTCTGATACAAGCACTTAACTGTGATGTGTTATTTTGCACAAGAATGGATTTTTCTCTTCTTGAATATGATGGCTAGTTTAGATTTCACAAGTAAGTTTCTCAAATTTACCTAAAAACTTGGAACTATGATTATGTTCATTGCTTCACACTGTACCATATCTAATTTATCTAAGTTGCATAGTAATCCAAGTATTGTTATGATTAACTTCATCAAAGTTTGATATTTATTGTGATATTGTTACTTAGTTAAGTTCCGCCAATTTTAATATTTCTTTGAGATTGGCTAAAGTTAATGATTTGTATTCTTTCATAGTCAAGTGATCAACCCAGTATCTTAATTTTTTTAGGGTTTTGCAAAGAGCATAGACAGAATGGGAGTGGCTGCAGGATTGGCTAGTAGAGGTAATTTCATTGCTTTTGGTAAATATGCTCTACAATCACTTGAATCGTCTAGGGTCTCTGCTCGACAAATAGAAGCTGGGCGGAGGGCAATAACAAGAACTGCAGGGCGCAGTGGAAAATTGTGGGTACGTGTGGTTGCGGATAAAGACGTTACAGTTAGACCTTTGGGAGTGCGTATGGGATCGGGAAAAGGACCCGTTGCATACAAAGCAGCTGAAGTTAAAGCTGGTCGAGTGCTTTATGAAATTGGAGGGGCAGCCGAAACAATCGCTAGAGAGGCTATGAAAGTAGCTGGATCCAAGATGCCGGTACGTACTCGCTTCATTATGTTGAAATAGGAAAGGATTGTTGAACAACTGGGAAGCTGAAGAGAAATAATACATGTCAACAGCAGAGTGATTTAACAGGATTTCAGGAACTCTAGTTTTCTTATCTGGTGCTTGTTCTGTTACATTACTTTGGTCATTGTCTTTCAGCCTATACTTGTAGGGTTTGAACATGATTGCATTTTGGTTTATCTCAATTTGTAAGCATCATATCAGTTCGGTTTGACTTGGTCCAGGAATGAGCTCAAATGAGCTCGATAACGTCAAATCCTCGCCCTCCTCTCCTGGCCTCTGGCGAGAGACTGCCACGCAGCGGGCTTACCTCCTCCGCGAAGCACTGGTTTATTCTAATCAAAATGTTATTGGTGCAAAATATTTGGTTATTAGGAAATATTGTACACATGAGTTTATGACATTATTCTTGTAATATTAGGAAATAATTAGTTTCCAAATGTAATATTAGGAAATAATATTATTCACAAGGGCCAAGCCCAAATAAATTGGGCCTAAATAAATATTAACTAGACTGTGAGGCTCACTTCACTTGTAAGAAAGAGAGAGAGCATATTTCCAAGCAAAGAAAAAAGATTATATTAATTTCCCTTATTTTACCTTGCCTATTTAAATTTGTATGGACAAGTGTCATCCATAATTTTAATTAATTATCCATATTGCAAATACTCATCTCCTCACATTCACTGCATGGAACCAAAATTCACATGCATACAAAACTTATAAACACTTCCAATGGAAAAGAGATGTCAATAATTGCTTTTCATTTTTTTTATTTATGGTAACAAATTCATATATTTCTCTCAAGAATTGTCATGTTTAGCCTCTCTCTCTCTTCTTATTTTGATGAATTGCTTGTTTCATTATTAATTTTCTCCTCCTCAAGAATTCACAGTGCAATGTTGGTTTTTGTCTTCAATACAATTTGTTTATTCTGAGAAGAAAAAAAAAAAACCCATTACTGTTAGAGTTAGTTCACAGCCAATAAACTGTCTCCTGAAACCATTCGAAAATGAAAATTTTGAGCTCGTTTCTGGCAAAAATGTCTTGCTTTATATTACCTAAGAAATCTCGAGCACCTGTTCCAGAGGCTGTGTCTTCACCAGGTTCGTTTTCTTTTTCATTTTTTCATATTTATATATATATCTCTGCTAATTCATGTTTATTCATATTTTTATGTGAATAGAAGCCATTTTTATTATTGTTGTTATTGTTTTTTGCTATATCTTAAGTTCTCATTGGTTTTGCTTAGTTTTTGGATTTCTTATGTTCCAATTAGTGTGTTCAGATAGCTTGAACTGAAGAGCTAAGTGAGATTATCTTTGTGCAGTTATTTTATAACTAAATCATTAGTTTTTTTGTTTGTTTTCTTTTTAATTACAGAACTTAGTTTTAAGATTTAATGTTCAAATCTCTTTGAATCGAGTGAGATGAGGCTTTAGGTTAAAGTGTAGGAGATACATCTGTTATGTAGCTCATATGATAATTTAAATTTAAATTTTTGTTGCAAATAGCTTCGCGGGAGATACAAGATTTAAATAATAAATGAATTTGAATTTATCTCTTTAGATCTTTATAAGAGATTATTGATTTGATAGCCGACCTAGTTTACAGGCGCTATATGTAATCAATAAGATAGAAGCGAGAATTCTGATATATATAATGTTTCAAATATTTGGCGCGAATAGCTTCACGGGAGATATGATTTTTAAATAAATGAATTTAAAACTGTATTTTGCAATATTTGTAGCGATTATTAGTTTAATTGATGTTTTCTTTAAAAACCGACTGCTTCAATAGCGTAAATGATACGATGTAAGCGAAATTTTAGATTTTAGATTTACCATATTTAAGGGTAGACCTTTTGTTTTGTACTTTAGCATTAATATTTTCAGGTGGAATCTATCTTTCTATTTCTTTTGTGGCTATGTCATTAATTTTGTCTTGTCTTCTTTCATTTATGGAAAAGATTTTAGGGTAGATAATTTATTTTTCCAGCATAATTTCCTAACATGCTAATTAATTTTATTTTGGCTCATCTCTTATTAGTGTGTGTAGAAGGGAAGGAAGAGATGATTTATCCCAAGGATTTTGAGTTCAAAGAAATCATTAAAGCAACAAATAAATTGGGACACCAAATTGGTGAGGGTGGATTTGGTAAGGTTTACAAAGGCAGGCTAGAAACAGGACAGGCAAGTTTCTTCATTATCTACTTAATGTTCGAGAATGTAATTTATTATAGTAAATGAGTAATTAATTAAACATATATGATGATACTCGAAAATGAGTAAATAAAATAGTTCACTATGGAACTGCACGTGTATTAGGAGTCTGTTTGAGATGCCTCAAACTCGGGAGGTAAAATCAAGATTATAGTCATTAGAGGTAGAGGCTTGGATCAATGACAAGCCCAAAATTTTACTTATATAGCAAGGATATCAAGCTGAATGAATAACGGTCTAAACAAAAATCAAATCAGATCAGAAATGAATATGAAAAGTCCAAAAATACACGAATCACATGAAAAATATGTTTAGTGCACTCCCACACGCTTCCATACACCTCCACGCTAAGTTAATTGTTGTATGTCATTGTGACATGATTGTGTCAGGTTCCATCAAACCCATATGAGCACAACATATGATCCGCTCACTTGGCCAACTGAGTTGGCGAGTTGACTTAGCCAAGGAAGGCGAGTCAGCGAGCGAACTCAGCTCAACACACACCAAGTATAAGTTCATCGTGTAATGACCATACCCGATCCATCCTTCCACACGCTCCTCCAATCAAATGGTGCCACGTGGCAGTTTCATCTCATTCCTAGCTCTGTGTCACACATAATCTCTTCCCTTCCATCTAATTGAGTCAACGAGCGGACTCAGGTGACTCGGCCGAGTCATTGAATTTGAGTTTCCCGTTAAAAATCTAGATAACAGAAATACTGTATATCCTTAGTGTTACGAATGGGTGAAATTGATCTGGTTTGAATGGTTTCGTCCTCGAACCAAATCAATTTCATATCAATTGGTTGGTCCATTTCGCCTTACCAATTTTAGTGCAAATGATCTTTGTATCCTTATCTACGACCCGAACCAACCCATAAAGAACCCTAGCCTAATTCGACCCCTGTAGATTCACTACCTATAGTACATCCACTAAGTTCAAGACTTAAATCAACCGTTGATGCTAATATAAAAGAATTTACATGTTGACGATACTTGTACAGGAAGTTGCCGTTAAAAGCCTGAATCATGGAGACAGACAATCTCAAGGAAAAGAAGAATTCATGACTGAGGTTCTTCTATTGAGCATCATGCGCCATGAAAACCTCATCAATCTAGTCGGGTACTACATGGAGGGTCACCAAAGAATCTTGGTTTATCAGTACATGAAAATGGGAAGCTTAGAAAATCATTTGTTCAGTAAGTACACTATATCAAAATTAACTATTTGGATCACCAAACATTACCTATCCAATAATCTAAAAATGTACTGTTTTTTTCCTTGTGATTAGGCCCTTTCTTGGCTCCTCTGAGCTGGGAAAAAAGATTGAAAATTTGCGTCGGGATCGCAAGGGGATTGGAGTATCTCCACAATGCAAGCCCTCCAGTGATCTACAGAGACATGAAATCAGCAAATGTTCTTCTTGATGAGTTGTTTAAGCCAAAATTGTCCGATCTCGGATTGGCTAAGGTTGGGCCAGTGGGTGACAGACTTCATGTGACCACCAGAGTTATGGGGACACAAGGCTATTGTGCTCCAGAGTATGCCATGACCGGAAGGCTCACTTTTCAGTCCGATGTTTACAGTTTAGGTGTTGTTTTGCTCGAACTGGTCACCGGGAAGCTCGCATTTGATCCCAACAAAGCCAAAGCTGACAGACATTTGGTTTCTTGGGTACGTATATGAATATGCGTAATTTTGTAATATTTTGAGTACTTGTAGTTTGATTAGTATTGTGTGCAGGCAAGAAGATTCTGGCGAGACGAGAGGAGAGCATTACTGATGGTGGATTCCAGATTGCGCGGGAAGTATTGTAAGTATTCTTTTTTGCGAATTGTGCAGATTGCGAAGCAATGCCTCAGTGAGAATGTGCACAATAGGCCTCCCGCGAGTGCTGTGGCCGAGTCCCTCCACTCTGAAGAAAGGCATTACACTTACAGACAAAGGCGAGCTCGTGCTGCTGCTGCTGCTACTACTGCTACTGCTACTACTACTACTACATCGCCTCAGAACTAATTTTATACTTCAAGACTTTGTCACATGTATGGTTTGAACAATAAGTTTAACATTTATATTGTAACGATATATATATCTTTTACATGATCTTATGGAACACTAAAAGTGAGAAACTGTATGCAGAACATGGCGCCTGGAAACCGGAAAATCCAGCTTCTTTTCCCAAACTTTTGAATTCTCTTTCGGTTCTTTCCTTCCCTCCTGGTTTCATGCCCATCCTGAAAGTTTCCAGCTGAAACAAGCTCTTCAAGGCAACACTATCTTCTGCAACTTCTGGGATAACCAATTCTACAACCATTACTTTCCCATTTTCTGGTAGTGCTTCATGGCATTTCTTGAGTATCTTCAGAGAGTTTTGGTCATCCCAGCTGTGAAGTACCCACTGTTTCATTCATTTGTAACACAAAAACCAATTCAAATGACTAATCCATGTTTTTCTTTAACATTTTTAAGGACAGAGAATAAGAAATTTGACCTTTATGAAAATGGCATCTCCTTTTGGAATGCTTTCAAACATGTCTCCTGCAACATTCTCTAACCTGCAACAAAATTTAGTTTTGCTCATTCTAGTCATGAACACAAGTTAATAACATAAATTCAGACAGAGATCTTGTATGTACAAAGAAATATATATACCAGGAAACAATGGAGCCTTCTCTATAACAGGAGCCATATCAAAATTGATACCCTTGATGGTAGGGTATTCAGAAATGATCATCTCAAGGATGGAACCATCGCCGCCGCCAACATCCACCAAGGTTTTCACATCTTGAAAACCCATGTACTTGTCCAAAATGTTCCTCATAAACAAAGAGTTGTAGTTTTTTGTGAAGCCCTTGAACACTTGTGGAAGTCGATCATCCTTCCCCACATATTCCATTGAATTCATCGCATAAGCTATGTTAAACGGAATCCCTCCTTCCAGAATTGCATCCTTCAAGTTGTACCTATCAGTATTGCAAGATTCAGTACCAAGAAAATGGAGTAAACACAAGAAAATGAATAGGCCTTTCCTGTCACATACCACATATTGACCATGACCTTGTCTTGGACCATGTCAAGAAAACAAGCCAGTGAGGATCCATCTTGGTTTGGAACAAAGTGCTTGGAGACTGGTGACAAGCCATAAAGTCTCTCAACATTGCCATGATCATCTACTTGAAGCGAGCACGAGAGAAGAGAATGGCTTGCAAGAAGGCGTAGAAGGCGATCAAGCATGGAAGGAGCATCCGGATTGCTGCAGGAAGGAAGTCGGGACACAATTTGGGTAGAGGAGAGCAAGGCACAGGGACCAGCATTGGCTATGATTTGAAGCACGCCGAGATCAATAGCTGCCTTCAACACCATGGGCAGTACTGATGCTGATACAAGTTGCATTGCATATTCAGTACTCTCCTCTTGTAATTCATTGCTCACAAGAGCTCTTCTTGAATCACTCTCTTTTGAATCCATGTTTTGTATATGCTATATGATTCTCATGAACAAAAAAAAAAGAACTTGAATTGTTATATATACATGTAGCTGCTCAGTCTTGCTTATGTCAGAACATGTCTATAGTGTCATCAGCGATTATGTAATCTGCTGAACATAGAAAATACATATTTGAGGTGGAAGTATTGACTTTTCTGATAAGAAAATTCAACTGAAGAGCTACTAGTCTTCGGTCTTCCTAAGCATCGGACAAACGAAGCTATTATCTAATGAGAATACATATTGCTCAATCTTGTTGAGCAGAGTACGTAATTGCATAGGAAGAATTTTCCTATCAGAAAAGTCAATTCTTCCTCCTCCAATATTATGTTCTATGTTGACCAGAGTACATAATTGCTGATGTTACAATAGGCATGTTTTGACATAAGCAATATTGAGCAGCTACATGTATATATAACAATTCAAGTTCTTTTTTTATGTTCATTAAAATTTTACATATAACATGGATTCAACAGAGAGTCATTCAAAAAGAGCTCTTGTGAGCAATGAACCTGAGGAGGAGAGTACTGAATACGCAATGCAACTTGTATCAGCATCAGTACTGCCCATGGTGTTGAAAGCAGCTATTGATCTTGGTGTGCTTCAGATCATATCCAATGCTGGTCCTTGTGCCTTGCTCTCCCCTTCCCAAATCGTGTCCCGACTTCCTTCTTGCAGCAACCCGGATGCTCCTTCCATGCTTGATCGCCTTCTACGCCTTCTTGCTAGCCATTCTATTCTCTCGTGCTCGCTTCGAGTAGATGATCATGGCAAAGTTGAGAGGCTTTATGGTTTGTTACCAGTCTCCAAGCACTTTGTGCCAAACCAAGATGGAGCCTCATTGGCTTGCTTTCTTGATATGGTACAAGACAAGGTCATGGTCAATATGTGGTATGTGAAAGGAAAAGCCTATTCATTTTCTTGCTCTTCTTTTTCTTTTTCTTGGGCACTTGTATATGTGGGTATTGAATCTTGCAATTCTGATAGGTATAACTTGAAGGATGCTATTCTGGAAGGAGGGCTTCCATTTGACAGAGCTTATCAGATGAACTTAGTGGAATATGTAGGGAAGGACGCCAGACTTCCTCGACTATTCAGAGGCTTCACGACTGATTACAATTCGTTGTTTACTAGGAACGTTTTGGACAAGTACGAGGGTTTTCAAGATGTGAAAACCTTGGTGGATGTTGGCGGCGGCGACGGTTCCATCCTGAACTTGATCATTTCAAAGTACCCTACCATAAAGGGTATCAATTTTGACATGCCTCAAGTGATAGAAAAGGCTCCCTCATTTCCTGGTATATTTGTGCATACAAGGTCTCTGTCTGAATTTATGTTATTAATGTGTTCATGACCAGATTGATCAAAACTAAATTTTGTTGCAGGTGTGGAGAATGTTGAAGGAGACATGTTTGACAGCATTCCAAGAGGAGATGCCATTTTCTTAAAGGTCATTTTGATTATTCTTTGTCCTTAGAAATTTCAAAAACATGGATTAGGCTTTTTAGATTGGAGACTTGGATTAGGCTTTTAGATTGGAGACTTCTATATATATACTGACAAAGGGTTTGGGTTTTGAATGAAACAGTGGATTCTTCACGGTTGGGATGACAAGAACTGTGTGAAGATTCTGAAGAAATGCCATGAAGCACTACCAGAAAATGGGAAAGTGATGGTTGTAGAATTGGTTGTTCCAGAAGTTGCAGAAGATGGTGTGGCCATGAAGAGCTTGTTTCAACTGGAAACTTTCATGATGAGCATGAGACCAGGAGGGAAGGAAAGGACAGAGAGAGAATTTCAAAGTTTGGGAAAAGAAGCTGGATTTTCTGGGCTTCAATTAGCATGTTCTGCATACAGTTTCTCACTTCTAGAGTTTCACAAGAGCATGTAAAAGTAAAAGAGGTGTAATTATTTCAGTCCTGTAAAAGAGTCGATTCAGAGCACGAGACAGATCCGGTAAGAAAGTCCCGCGATATCAGGATCGTTTACATTTATGTTTACTTTGATCCTGCAAACTTTCTTTAACTCGGTCTGTGCAGAATGATTAGTAAAGAGCAATTAAGACGAGAAACTTACTGTAGTAATAGTCGAAATGAGAACTCTTAACTGCCCAAAATAATTACCAAGTTCAAACCAACCACCAAACCTAATCACAACATCAAATAAATAAAGAGCTAATAGTAACATATTATTCTCAATCTACTGTCGTTCAATTTGGATAGTCACATGACTGATGTTGTATTCTCTCCTGATATAGTCTACAACCTTGTCAAGCACCATGTCTGCGTCGGCATCAGGTTTTATCTTCACATGGCAAGCCAGCAACACCTTCCCAACAGTTATGGCCCAGATGTGCAGTTCGTGGATGGCAACGACCTCATCCATCTCGCATAGACCCTTCTCAAGCCTTGTAGCATCAATCTCTCTTGGCGTGCTCTCCATCAAAACCTCGAGGATGTTGCGCAGCATCCTGATAGTGGTGCCGAGGACAATTACAGAGAATATGAGGGTGCATATTAGATCAATGATCTTCCATTCAGGCTTGTACCATATAACAGCTCCACCAATCATCACTCCAACACTCTGAATTGAATCACCAAGTACATGAAGATATGCACCTCGTACATTAATGTTCCATTGCTTCTTTTGCTTACCATCTTTAGGTTTTTCACCTTCAGAGCAAGTCTTGAGGAGAGGTTCGGCGACATGTGACTCGGTATGATGATGCTTATCACTGTGTTCAGAATGCTCCTCGTGATGATGGTGATGATGCGTTGTGACACTTAAACCGTGGTTATGTCCATGACCATGATCGTGGCTATGACCATTGTCACCATGTCCATGATCATGTCCGTGCCCGTGTCCATGCCCATGATCATGACCCAATAGAATTGCCATTGCTATGTTCACCAGTAAACCAAACGCTGAAACAAGGAACATCAGAAATCCCTGAACTTCACCTGTATCGTGAATAAGTCTATCAATGGCTTCATAAACGAGTATCCCAGCGAGAAGCCATATCATCTGGATGGACACAAGGGCGCCGAGTATCTCAATTCTGAAGAAGCCATAAGACTGACGAGGAGTCGCCTCCCATCCTGATGCCCATATTGAGAACAACGAAATTGCAAAAGCAGCAACATCTGATAACAGATGAGCTGCATCGGTTAAAATTGCAAGACTGTTGGCTTTAATACCTCCAACAACTTCTACAGCCATGAATATCACACAAAGCCCAACAGCAATTAAAAGTTTCCTCATGGAGGCCGATCGTTCATTTGCATCTTTCAAACTGGCTGCAGCATCTGAAAAGCCACATGGTGCTCCCCCACAGACCTTACTTCCACTGCTCCCCTCCATTGCTGGCAAATCACCACGTACTTCAATTATATGCCCGTGTTCAGAATTTCGCTCGTCCATTTGCTAGTTAATTGGTAGCATTAATATAAACATCAACAACTACAAAAAACAAATCCAAAAAGAATAAAAAGATGAAGATAAAGAGCATATAAATGAACAATTGATTGTATAAGCCCCTAAAAATTGGACAAAGCTCTCTTCAACAATATATATCAGTATAGCAACAATAGGCAACAGCTCCAGATTTAACTG
Organism: Pelargonium cotyledonis; assembly: GCA_036897625.1. NCBI lineage: Eukaryota > Viridiplantae > Streptophyta > Magnoliopsida > Geraniales > Geraniaceae > Pelargonium > Pelargonium cotyledonis. The sequence goes on from JAYMTA010000667.1 coordinate 14,980, forward strand.
ATTGAAGTGGGGAATTCTATGACTTTATAATTTTGACACCAATTTATGAACTCCAAATAAAAGGACATTGTCCTATTCGTGACTGGAGACTGGAGTGGCAGACAATTGTAGACTCAACAGCAAGGACGGATCCACTTGGAGAGCTTTGGGGGCATTTGCCCCCCACACAGAAAAATTATCCCAATAATTTCTTGTATTTATCCATTAAAATTTTGTTATTAGTCTATATTATTTGATCAAATTTAAAATTTTGCCCCCACAAGATTTTTATCTTTTATCATAATAATTTGATGAAAAAATTATTCTTATAATTGCCCCCACAGAACAAAATTTCTGGATCCGTCCCAGAAACAGTCACTAGATCTAACACCGGTTCAGCAGTTGATATGATTAAACTGCCATTCAAGGAGAACAAGACCAAAGCTATCTAGTCTAAAAAAAGGCATATGTGCATGCAGAGGTGTTTATTTATGTATGACCAAAAATAATTTGTGCACGGAAGGATGCTTTTGCAACTCCAAAAGGAAACATATGAATGAGAGCACAGAAAATCTTTACTTGTTCAATATCAGGAATGAGTACTACGACAACCACTAACTAGATTGTCACTCTCTTTCGAAGAGACCTTTAACATAAGAATGAAGATTAATCTTTTGACAATCAAACCCAGAAAGATCTAAAAGAAAAAAAGTCTACATGCTTTAGATATAAGGGTTGAACATGCAATGGCTAACCCAGTGTATCAGGCACAACACCAACCTCTAAAAACAGATGTATGTCAGGCCAAATACATTGACTATACCAATCATTCTAAACACAAAAGAGCATATTGAAAACCAAATATTAGAGTTTGCATGCAAGTACTTAACCCCGATCACAGGATCTCAATTTTCAAGCCTAGGACTACAAGATTCCGAAGGATGGGTATGGTGGTCAACAAGACTGAGAAGGGGCCGATATAGCATGACCAAACCCATAATCAATATAATCTTCCAAAAATCGACGAACAAGTTACTATGACCCAACTAACCAACCAAGGGAAAACTCCTCCAAACAGATAAACCAATTCAACACACAACAAGCGTAACCTAAGTAACTATAAACCCAATCAAAGGAAACTCTAATAACCATATAGCCCAATTCAACGCACAACACTAAGCATACCTCAATATCTACAACACAAAGCTTCAACAGCTCTCCTACAGTCAATGGCTCAAAGCAACAGAACCCACTACAGAGCTCAAAAAAAGGAACCCATATGGCAAAACGAATCAAAAAAATATAAGAACAACCAAGAGATAAATAGGAAAAATAACTATATAATATAAAAACCAGAAAACCAAAAAAAACAAAATATCCTCCCAAAAAGATGTCCGCCACCCAGAACTCAATTCCATTCAATTAACCATTCCACAATGACACGTCATAGAAACAATGAGATACCCATTACAAAATCAATAATCAGGATCTGGAAGAAAAAAAAAGTTTGAATTTTTCAAAAAAAGGCATTAGATTCCAGTAGATACGGCAAAAGGAAAAAAGCAAAGAAGAGAAAGTGGGAGTATAAGAGAATGTCAGGACACAGAACAAATTAAGAGATAAGAGGAAGAAGTATATACCGGAGTTCGATCGGAGATATGAGTCGTGATTCTCAGACGACGAAAAGTGGAAGATTCAGTTTAAATAGAAAATTGGCAAAGAAAAAAACCGAATCTGTTTATATAATGAATAATCGTTGTTGAATGGTAAACCGAGTCTCTGTCTGTTTGTCTCTTCTCAATTGTCATTTAGGGTTTTGGGCACAAGATTCTCTCTCCACCTTCATGTATTTTTCTTGTTTGGTAGTCATAAATTCTCAATTAATTATTTTGTGTTTTCCTCATTATTATTATTGTTATTATTATTTTTTACCGTTATAGCTTTTTGGCTGCCAACTATTTTAAGGTTAATCGGGTAAATTCATTCATGTTTAGAGAATGTTCCAGAAAGATTCTGTAATTTTGGATGAATTCCTAAAAGAAAAAAAAAAAAAAAAGTTGATACGTAGGATATTTTTAAATTATACCGTAATTATTGTGCTGATTTAGTTTTTTTTTTTTTAAAGATGGTATATTTAGAATTGTTTTCCAATAAAAAATATTTCCATAAATAAATTAAAATAAAATTTTGGAACTTTTATAATATTTCAAAATTTGAAAGGTCAAATTTGGTATTCAGTTGAATTATTTCTTATTTAATCATTTTGTTCATGTGTGATTGCAATTTACTTGTATGTACTAATCATTTTTTTAGTGCCCTATATACAATACTAATTGTTTATAACTCATGGTGGCTACCATATATTTTAACAAATCCACGTATATATGTGTTAAACTTAGTGAGAATGCACTAGAAGTTAACATTTCATCAAGTTGAACTATTTGGAGAACTCTCATGAAGTGTCCATTCATTTCCCATAAGTTACAAACTTTTTACTCAATAGCTAATAACAATAACTAATAATAATAGTTATAACAATCACCGTTAAACTTTAGAAGTGTAGTAGAAGACTATGCATTATATAGTGGTTTTCTCTTAATAGTTTTTTTCATTTATCCGATGTGAAACATTTTCACAAGTTTAAATACTAACTATTCACTCCATGTTTTTCATATATTTCCGATGTGGGACATAAAATTCTTACATCACAATTCTCAATTCCCAAACAAACAATACCAAAATATATCATGAAACCAAATAAATAATGAAACCCGTATAAATGAAAAGGAAAATATGCATACAAAACATGAAGATTGCAACCATGGATTACACTATCTTTGTATCTAATTCACTATCTCATATTGATCATAAACTCTAAGAAGAAAATCAACAAACTCATATCAACATGCTTCAAATGTTCATCATCACACATGCCACAAATCTCAATTTCCAAACAAAACAAAACAAAAATGCAATAATAGATCATGCATGTAACCAAATAAGCAATAAAACCTAGAAAACTAAACTGATATATATTTAAGCACAAATCTCATGAATATTTAGATTCTCTTGGAATAATGTTAATCTTATCAAGTTAAGACGTATAATATAAATAGTAGAAATACATTTATAAAGATGTAAAAAGTTCAATTTTTATTAAAATACATAACAATCAAATAAAAACATCAATGTACGAAAACTCATGTTGTAAGTATAAACTTCCAACAAAATAAAATGGTTTTAAAATTGTAGTAAATGTAGTCGACGAGATCAATTGTTCATAAAAGTTAATTAAATTGACTCAATATATATAATTTAGATGATAACTTTTTTTTTTAAATCTAAGTGATAATGTTTAGCTAAATGAAAATCCATTAAAATTATGGTTTACAGACTTCAAAAATGGTATGTTAAACTTTAAATATACAAATTATTTTACATCTTCGATCAAATTAAAATTATTTTCATTATATATTTTTACTACCCGTGCAACACACAGGGTTAATACTAGTTTATTTTGTTATAGCTTTAGGAGAGGAAATTACAGTTTGTCACTTTTAACACCTAGCCCCCTATAATTTTTAAGTTTAACATTTAGTCTCTCAGTACTTAACAAAGTACTGTTCCTTCAGTTAAATTTAATTGAAATACATCATCTCTCCTCACATTCACGGCACATGCCTAATTATTTATTTAAAGTACCAATTTTATGGGGAAATGTGGTTATACAGTGAAGGAGTAAGAGATAAAAATGAAGGAGAGAGCTAGGTTCGTTTGGTTTTGTTTTTTTTTTTTCAATTTTTTTATTCAACTTAAGGACTTGTTTGGTTTCAAAAACTTAAAACTATAAAGGTATAATGATCATTATAAATAAAACTAAGCTGTTATGGACAGAACAATACTTTGTAAAGTACTAAGGGACCGAATGTCAAATTTAAAATTTTTAAGGAATTAGGTGTCAAATGTGACAAATACATATAAGTTGCTATTATTTTCTTATATATATATATACACACACTTCATATGTAACGTTTTTATTGTTTTTATATTTGTTTGAATTCTGAAACACATGTAAATTGATCTCAATTTCCAAAGTCAAACAAAAAAACACTAATTTATAGTTTTAGTCAATATTTTAAAGAAAGATGATAAGGAGGCCACGTAGGACGTAGCTATCAATTGGGAAGAACAAAAATAGATTGTGGCTGACACACAATCTTTCGCTGTCTTCCTCAACTGTACACTGAAAAATTGTAACGGTTGTTTGTTCATTAAAGGCTTCATCTATATGTCTATTTTGAGAAACTTAAGAGGAATTTAGCTAGTTAGTGTGGTATATTTACTATTGTATTTTTACGACAAGTGTTCAAAAATTCTAACTAACTTTTTATAAGAATATTATTAACAATTCATGCATAACTAATTTATTAGAAAATGAAACAAAATACTCATTTTTAGACAAAAATGCAAGAAGGGCCCAATGACTAGTGGGGGAAGAATATTGGAGGGGCACGACGACCCCAATGGAGGTCGGAAAGGCCATTACTAACGAGGTGGTGAAGCAAGAGGAGGAGGAGGAGAGGACCGGTAACACTATATTGGACAATAAGAGGAGTAGGATGGTGACAGATGCAAGGAACCAACATGATTAGCGGACCAAAAAAATGAGGTTCGCCTAACCAAATGATCAGGTCTAGAAGGTTGCACAACAATGGAGAAGGCGGGCCACTTCTAGACAGGGAGGAGACTAGTATTTGTCTCCCAAAGCCGATGGTGATGTTGCCCACGTACGACTGTGGAACATCTTGTCGACTTAATCACGTCGGGTCTCGTGTTAGGATCCGAGATGACAGGTTTTGGTTTGCTAAGTCAATTGGTTTTTTTGTTTTGAGTTTTCTTTTCAGGTTATGGTTTGTTTGATTCGAGGCGGTAGATCAACGATGTAGGGTTTGGTGTAATCCATACTTTTATTTCTATGTTCTAGTCTGGTTTAGGAGCTCCAAATGTTTGGTTGTAACTAAACCCATGAGCATATTTTATTATTATTATTAAAAGTTATGGTGTTTTCCCCCAAAAAAAAAAAAACTTTTATATCATAAAGTCAACATTTTTCTATTTAAATGTCAATGTTTTTATCATATTATATTATTTGTATCACTTATATAAATTTACATCAAAATTTTATTATTTGAAATTATTTTCTTAAACTAATTGACGACAGAAATATGTAGTTGAAGATGGTTAATTTTGACAATTAACATGTAAAAGGTAAGGCATAATATGAGTAATATTTATTTCTCTTTCTACTTTCACTTTTGAGATTGCCAAAAAAAAAAAAAAAACTTATATGCAGAAGGCTCATCATTTAAAAGTAGATAAAAAACAGACAAGAAACAATGTGATTGCTTTTACAACCCTCAAATTTCTTACATGACAATATTTGATTAGATGTGTCATGTTCAAAACTAAGTGAGTTGTGTTACCAAATAAGTCTAAATTCACGTCATGTTTTATTTTTTTGATTTATACCATGGAATTTTTGAACGGGTCATTATATCCGCAATTGACACCAGTTAAAACTTTTACCTCTCCTCATAGATGTGTAACGTGTTGGGTAATTCACATCATGTTTTATTTTGTAAGTTATTCAAATATTAAGATTTTTTTTTTAAGTTACTAAGTGTTTGTTTGGAAAAACTTATCATAAGCTAAAAGTTGTTTCTTAACAATTTTTGAAAGCCAAAATTGTTTGGTAACAAAAGTAAATATAAGTAATTTTGTGTCTTTCTTCAAAAAAAAAAAAAGTAATTTTGTGTCATGTATATATAAATATTGTAATATAAAACTATTTTATAAAATAACTAAAAAAGTACATAAAATTTATAAAAAGAAAATACATGAGACTGTAATAATATTATTAAATTTTAGTGGTTAAATTGATTATTCTTATTTGAGGTCAAAGGTTCAATTCTTGGTGCTTTTGGTTTTGTTGGCAATTTTTTTTATTTATTTAACAGAAATAGAAAATAAAAAAGCTATACATAAATTTGAATTTTTGTGCTGATGTAGTAGCTCCGGTTTTGTGGGATGGGTTGACACTGTTTTAGTTGAATTCTAATCTTTATGTTTGAGTCTTTGTCTAGCAGAGTCTCTTTAGTGTAGAAATATTATATAGTAAGTGGATGCTACTTCTCATCCACGGAGAATTCTAATTTAGGAGTATAGGGAACGTGCTTTAGCTTATAAAGAGTTTACGTTATAACAGATTGATAGACAAACAAATCAAGTGACGAATTTTATGTGTAAATTTTGTTAATCAGCTTGTAGCTCAATATCTCACCCTTCTATGGGTGCAATTACTTTACCTAAGGATGATTGTAATTGTATTCCGGATTCACATGTTTTTTCATCAGAGAACCTTTTACCAATACTCTCGAGTATTTCCTTCCTACTTCGTATGATATTTGGCCCTCTTGAGGCTTCTTAATGGATTTTCTTTTTCTTTCCAGATCAAAAAATAATAATAAATAAAAAGTAGGTGCTTGAACTTCTAATTTTGTGTCACCAGAATTAGACCAAACTTCATCCGAGCTCAAACATGGTCCATGACTTCGCCAGGGATTAGCTAGAACAGATCAAGAAAAACTGGAACATAAATGGCAGAGATGTTACAGAAATTATGACAAGCTCAAACCGAGCGAGCTTTGAAATCTAACTGCGAGGAAATTAACATTTTCAACAAAATGGATACAAAATTTACCAATTTTCTTTCACAAACACAAATTTAAACTAACTACAAATGTTGCAACAAAGAACAACTGGGACCCTACACAAGTTCCTCCTTCTTTTTGGGTTCAAGAATGGGAGGATCAACATCGATGCCCATATTAGCAGCAGTCCCTGCAATAATTCTCATCGCTGATTCAATAGTCATACAATTCAGATCAGGCAGCTTCTCAGTAGCTATTGTACGCACTTGATCAGCTGTTACTTTCCCCACTTTCTCCCTCTTAGGATCTTTAGAACCTTTATCAACTCCTACACGATTTACACAAAATAGTTATTCATAAGCATCTAATGGAATTATGTGAAAAGGTCTAATTATTTAATTTTTGGCATTCACTGTACGCTACATCTCAGAAGAACACGTCAATTATTGATTGCCTAGAGATACCATCCATTGACTCTACAATATACAAACAAAGCCATCCTCCATAAGAAGTTACTATTGATCTTATCAGCGTGTGACATTGTCAATATATATCAGAAGAGTAACCGACTACCTTGGACTTAGTTCCTCAACAGTGAGAATGTGCAATAGAGAGCCAAGGTCCCTTTTTAGCACTGTGTCCACAAGCTAACTAGAACTAACTTCCTCCATCCCAAAATGAGTGTCCTCTCTCCTTTCTATGAAATTAGTTATGAAAAAATTACCAATAATATTCTTATAGTAACTTACTATCCTTTGAGATTGTTATAACACACGTCCATAAGGATACAAGAGCAAAATGTAAATAACTTTTCCTCAATTTTTCTCTTTAAAACAATCTATTTGGGACGGATGGAGTAGTTCTTATGCACAACTAAAATAGGCCTTTGTCATTTCCACTAGGTGTGATAATTTAGGTCATGACTCGTGACACAAACACGACACAAATTTATGTAGGTTTGCGTTCAGCTTAATTGGGAGCCACCTGAATGCTTCAGCAACGTTAACCCAATAAATAACATACAGCTGTCCACTAACATGTCAGAAAATAAGTGGTATCAAAGCAGGAAGCCTTATTTGGGTTTAGCAGGAGTGGAAAAATATGGATCCATTTTAAGAATTATTAAAACAATATGAAATGTGAGAGGTTAGCAACCCTGTGCAAAAATGTTGGTAAATTCATAAAGTAGAAACTAGAGGATGTTTAAGTAAACATGGAGATAAGTAGTAAGATATAACATTATAATACACAACTTAACAAAAGCGATAGTGTGAGCTACCACAAATGAAAGAGGAAAATATAATAGTTTGGAAATTGGTTTAGTTGCTGTTCTTTTAAAACCATAACAAAAAAAGAGCAGGACATGAATACTTGGAACTGAAAGTAATAGACAGATCCGGATGACACTAGTGGTTTAATGAGCCTTGTTGGATTAACATACGCAAAGAGAAGAAAGTACATACACAAAAACATTGAAGTTTTAGTAGTTCCACAACAATCTGCAACAACTAATATACCAGTTAGGTTATGTGAGACTCATGTATACCAATTACTAAGTACCAACCGCATCAGTTCATTGTCATTAGATAATTCACAGCCCTCCAACCATTATTAGCAACATTTGTCAGCACAAATAAGCTCAATTAAACAGGATTAAAGAAGATATGCTGAAATTATTAGAAGATTATATTTATACCTGCAGCCTTAAGAAGCAGAATCGAAGCCGGCGGTGTCTTCAAAATAAAGGTGAAGCTTTTATCCTGCAACGCACAATCAACTGACCCTAAAACCACGCACACAAGACAAGCCAGTCCAAAGGAACACAAGTGAATTCAATAAAAAGCAAGAACTCACGTCGTAGACTGTAATTTCGACCGGAATAACATATCCAGGTTTGTCAGCGGTTCTGGCATTGTAATCCTTACAAAAAGCCATGATATTAACACCCTTGGAACCAAGCGCAGGCCCAACAGGCGGCGCCGGAGTGGCCTTCCCGGCCTCCAGAGCCAGCTTTATCATCCCCACCACTGCAACAACAACAACAACAACAACAACAACAACAAAATTGACGAAAAGGGTGTTGATAAAAAGCAAAAAGAAAGAGACCCAGAAGCGAAATGGAATCGAGTACCTTTCTTGGCTTTGCCACCGGCCTTAGGAGGTGCCATGGCGACGACGCAGAGGCGCCTGGGAGGTGAAGCGACAAGGGGGGTTTGCTTGAAGGTAAGGAATTGGGGAGAAATGCGAGTGTGCGAGGACAAGCTCATGGGTGAACCCAGAAACGAAGAGCTGAGCTTCGCATTAGAGGTGGAAAGAGAAGACGCCATGGCTAGAAGCTTAGAACAGAGGAGAGTGTGTTGGTTTGGAATATGATTTTGAATCAAAATTGAATTTTTGGATGAAATCCACAAGATTGTGTCCTCTCCTCCTATCTTCTATATCTCTTCCTTCTGGGTCAGTTGTCTTCAACCTTTGGAGGACAGACCTTGACCTCAAAACGGTACCGTGTTGTTGAGATTAGAACGGCGTCGTTGGATTGTTGGTGGAAGAGAGAAAGCCCACGGGCCTAAAGTTTATGGGCCGAGCTTCATGAGGCTCAAACATATTTAGGCCCACTTACAAAGTATAAGAGAGCCCAATACAATCTCCTGAATAACCAACACTGTCACGTTTGGGTCGCAAACGGTCGGACCATATAAGATCTAATTCAAATTTTGAAATGAAACATGAGAAGTGATACGATAATATTTTGGATTAGTAGTTTAGCACGAGCGAAGTGTCTTGATGAACAAGTTTGTACTTGCAGATCTCTTCACAAACACAAATTCTATAATATCAAAACTAAATACTATCTCAAAAATTTTAGTTTCCTTTTCTCGAACTCTCATTTCAGCAACGACATGCATACACTATTTTCACAGATAACATATTGCCATCATTTTGAGTCATTGCCGATAAAAATACTCATAGACACATAGGAAGACACACTGCAATGGATTCAAACTATAAAAACAACACGGGTTTTTTGGGCTTTTAGCCGAATAGAAACAATAAATTGGAGATTTGGCCACAATCTTTGATAATTTAGAGAATTGGCCCCCATTTTATTTTTGTGAATAAAATATAGGACCCTTGGCGCCACTCCCCCTTCCCGGAATTCCAGCTCCGGCCACCGGTGAGAATATATTTTTTTTTTGTCCAAAACAAAATTACGTTCTTTTATATATAATTAAAAATTACAATTTATACCCTTTGCCATGACCAATAATTGCCACAATTTTGTCGTTTCAATACACGAAGCGACATCGGATTTAGCCGACAAAAAAATTATTTCGCGATTATTCAAATGTAATTACAAAGTCGTGGAAAAAAAAATATTTATTACATAAATGTAGAAAATTGATACAATAGGCAAAATTAATTATGACGATTTGTCAAATGACTACCAGTACCACAACGTTTAGGATAGTGAATGCGTCTTAAATTATACACTGGTTGTGGTTGGTTGGATGACTCTTCGTCAATATCTTCAACTGATTCTGAATGAAAATTTTGTGAGGGCATAGGTGTAGGAGTGTGCTGAAAGGGTGTTTGCATGTAAGATTCAAAATTCGGATTTGATGATTGATGAAGTGGGAATTGATAAGATGGGGATGGTTGTAATGGACTTGTTTGGTCAATAAATGGAAGATTGGCCCCAAACACATTTAAGAAGTCATCCCCCGTGGGTTCAGTTTGTTGTGTTGGAAATTGATGACTTGAAGAACCCACATGCATA
>JAYMTA010000668.1:0-25440 GCA_036897625.1 Pelargonium cotyledonis
AAAAAAAAAAAAACGTAACTACATGAGTGTTATAAAAAATTATATTATAATATGTGTACGTTTTATATATTTTTTGAGCGTTTATTCTTCTTCTATTAAAGAAGAGATTTATTACAGTAATTTATTTTCTTCCCTTAAAAAAAAAGTTTATTTTCTTTATTTACTAATACCTTCACTTTAATGGAAATTGCAACAAAATAGTTATATGTGAAAAATATTAACTGAAAATGTGGCATAAATTTTGGTTTTAACAAAATGGTAAGTTGTGAAAATTTCAATATTTTAATATTTTCAAAAATGCAAAATAGAACTAAATTTCCAGTGACAAAAATTTCATTTAGGAGAGAGGATAGGATACTGAGAGTATTACCTTCTAAAAAAATTAAGGTTTTTAAATTTGATATTGATTTGCGTTTTTAAATACGTTGAGTGTTTATGTATATATGTATGTACCATGTATGTATGTATGTATTGTGTTGGGTTATCGCATTTACTGAATTGCTTTTTATAATCTTCTAAGGTAAAAAAGAAGAAGATGGTGATTTTTGGATTATTGATTAACTATTGATGCTGAGATTATCTTTAGAAGACTTTTGATCACTTGTTCATTTTCCTTCTTCTAATTTTGTTGAGAAAAATGTAAGATTAGTAGTCAAATAAATTAATATATATATCATTCATAAATATAGACATTTTGCAAGAATCATCATATACAAAACGAATTATCTACATTAAGAAAATAAAAACACAATTTTACTATGAATATTAAAAAATTGGGAGAAGAATCACATATATCTTAGTATCTTTTAATTAAACTAAAGAAGAGAGTAGAAATATTAGAATTACAATTAATTTCAATAATCCAATAGTTCACAATCTCGATTTCCATTATGAAAGGTCTTTTCATTTCTCCTGTCTCCGTTGTTTCTCAGTTCCTGCATTATTATAGTATCGAGTTTAATTAATAATATTGAAATTCACAAATAAAAGTCTTGATGGTAAATTAAAGAAGAAGAAGAAAAACACCACTTTGCTCAATATTGTAAGGAAATATAAATTTAAAATTGTGCCTTTTGTAACAAAATTGTAGATATAATCTGACAAAAAAAAATTCCAAAGACACAAAGTTAATAAGAAATTTTTAATTTCCACTAATGTTGATGGGCCAAGCGGTTGATACGCTTTGGATTTCCTTTGAGGTCTCAGGTTCAAGTCTCCTTGCCGACGGTATGGGGAGGAATTTATGGGTTTAAGGAACAACTAACAGGGTGATGCCTCCCACTGAGGGTGAGAAACATTGGCCTGCAAAGCTGACCTGCTGTCCCTCGCTTATAAAAAAAATGTTACTTTTGAATTTTGATAAGAAACAAACAAACAAAAAAAAAATTCTCACAATATACTAAGCTAACAAATGACAATTTCTTTTACATCTTACTATGTTGTATGAATGATCAACTTGGATAAGGGGGAGAAAATTGTGTGATGCTTTATTTGATTTTGTTGGAGCATTTTTTTGACTTGATTTCTCACTGTCATTTGGCAAAAGAATAAGAAATAAAAAGTTAAAACATTATTGAATGTAATATAGAGTTAATGTTTCGTTGAAAAAAATATTACTAATCCTTTTGTTCATGATGTTTATGATCACTTACTATAGATGTGCTCCTTCAAAGTTGGTTGAACGATTTCCATCCATTTGTATAAAACCCTCATTTCACAAAACACATATGCAAATTGCTTTGCATTATAGAGATTTCATGAAGGTGAAGAAAAGATGAAGAGAATTTTCATTTGTTTGAGACTCTTATTAGCTAAAAACACTTATCTTTTGATTAGATATGTTGTTTTCTTCTATTGTAATATAGTATATATATATACTAGTGATTGACTGATTGTAATATCGAATATTATTAACTATTATTATTAGTTAATAGTTTGAACAATTGTAACTCTTAGAATGTAAAGAAACACTCAATGAGAGAGTTTGAAATTGTTAAAGTTGGTGATGTGGCATCACCTAATGCTACCTCACCAACTTTAACACATATATATGTTGATTTTCAATTCATTTTTATATGAGATAATTATTTATTTATTTTACCAAAATTATATTTATTTATTTGTCTACATTTGTCAAGAAATTTGAACTACTATTCTATCTGGTGTTATCAATTCGAGTTTTGAATCAAGATTGAATTTAGTTATAAAGACTTGACTCAACTTTAAACTAGTGTTGAACAGGTTCGTTTCATAGAATTTAGGATTTTGTGCTAAAACGGAAAAAATTAGGTCGTTAGAAGTCGAAAACTAGACAACTTTTCATGAGGCGGTCAAGATGGTCTTTATGATGGCACAAAAGAGCAAATCAGAGAGAAAATGAGAGGAAGAGGAGCATGCTGAGCGGTTGTGTCGTTGATAGCCCAAGTAGGTAGAGAGAGGATAGTGAATAGATGAAACAACAAAACGGGTGTGATGCGTTCTAGAATGAAAAGAAGTTATGTTTTTATATCGTTTCCTTAGTAGGATCCCAGTACACATGTTGGAAAATTGAACTCTACTCAATTGGGGGGCATGTTTAGTCGCACAACTTACACATGTTAAGACAGTGTCACAGTGGTATGAGTATCAGTAACAGATTCTAGATTAGATTTCACACCTGTATATAATGTCGGGTTCATATCTATTTGTCTGATCCAGCCTAAAATTAAGCGAGAATGAGAGTTGAGGATCAAGTGCCTAAACTTATCTCATCACAATCAAATAATCACAGTAACATTGTCGGTTTATGGAATCTTTTGTTTGTCCGAAAAAAAGAGTTTATGGAATCTTAATCAATAATTATCCAATAAAATCATCTTAAAATGTTCATGATCCTAAAATTTTAGGAGTAATAAATTTATTTATAAGGTTTTTATCGGGCTTAATGTCAAGCGTATAGTAAACTACAAAATTGATGAAAAATCGACTTGAAAGAAACTATTAATGTTTGGTACTCAATTGTTGTCAACAAAACTCTGTAAGTTTGCATTTGGGAACATAGATTTGATTTGAAATTCGAGATTTGAAATTTTGAATGTCAAATGTTGTATTTCAAATACAAATAAAATGTTTGAGAAAACATAGAATTTCAAATGACAATGGATAAAATGTCATTTGAAATCTCATGGTTTTGGCATGTTTTGAGTGTCAATGGATTTTATTCAAATCCAAATCCAAATTCATGGAGTTTCCAAACATCTCATTTGGCTCAAATCCAGCATTTCAAATCAAATGAGAGTTCACAAACACACCATAAATACAATCACAAATCTCATATTTTCTAGAAATATCTTGAAACCGGAGGCTGTGTTCAACTTTTTTTTTTTTTTAATTATGATATTGTTGTATGTATCAATCAATAGAATCATATACACAAATTAGAATTGATTTAACATAAACATTCAAATATTTTTCGGTTTCTAACAAATTGACACACATACTAACTGTTACGTCATCACCTTAATCCTGATCAGTTAAGCTGAAATTCGAAGAATTTAGATCTAGTAAAAAACGAGAAGAAATCTATGGCAAATCCCTTGAAAAAGAAAAGTGATTGGAGTATAAAAAAGGAGTCAGATAAAAGTAAAATAAGGAAAAAAATTGCCAAAGTGGGGTCCAATCGTGAAGCTCATTCCCACGCCCGTGGCTGACATGAGTTCATGCCACGGTTGTGGAGCTCCAACTACTCTCGTTGTTAGCAATCTTTGCTCAACGACAACTCTATTTGAGCTCTAACGATGTTGAGAACAGATATTTTTAATGTTCGTGTCATATTGAAAGTTGGACAAACATATATAGAAATCATGTTTAATGGTCGAGCACAAATACGACACATATTTCAAATTTGACACGGTACTAAATAAGTTGTATTAACATGACACAATACGACTGATTCAAAAATAACTCAACACATATAATAAAAATAGAACTTATAACATGATAGACACAATATTATCAAACATGTTTTGGTACGACATGACCCAGCATTCCAACAAGTTTTAGATAAAAGAAATTCAGTTGATTCCAAATCATCAACACCTCTATAACAGGTGCATTTTAGAAAGAAAAGAAAAGAAAGAAAATTTTGGCGGTGAGAACAGCGACCAATGACCACTGGGAACGGGACGGTGACCAACGGTTTATAACAGTCTAGTCATCATCGTCCCCTTTCTCTCGCTGTCACTCTCTTTCCTTCGCTTTTTCTCCTTTTTTCTCAAACCAAACCAAACCAAACGGTCCAAACACCAAACCAAATCCACCACCGTCCATTCCATCATGTCTATATATATTCCTTTCCATCTCTCCATTTCCTCCCATGGCGGGCTCTTCCGGCAGTTCCTCCGGTTCCGGCACTTCCATCGAAGATTCTGATCTCCGTTCCCTCGATCACAGCACCTCTCATTCTTCAGGTCAAATATCTTTTAAAATTTCTGCTTCCTTTCTCGTTAACGATCGGTTTCGGTGTCGTTTCGTGTTCTGATATCGGATCGTATGTGTAATTTTGTGCGGACAGGTCACATCGGCGGGACGCGGTCGTTCGGAGAAGCCTCCTCCACGGCGTCGGGGAAATTAGAGTCCAGTTCCAGCGTACTTGCTAGGACTACTAAATCGTCGCATTTGCTGTCCAGTTTCTTCGACGAGAAATTTCCTCTTAAGAAGAAGGTTTGGTTTCGTGCCCTGCCTCGATTCTTTGCTGATTTAGGAAGGTAGCATATTCGTGTCCAATTTTCTTGCCGTCTAAGTCAGCTTTGTATGGTGTGGAATGCTGAATTATGTTCGTTGGTTGGTTGTGTTGATGATCAAATTCTTTGTTGCTTTATCATTGTCCATGAATTTTAGAATGATTTTTTGTTATTCAAATTTGGCTGCTTAGGTTAAGTTGCAATTAAGATATCCGATAATGTTTATTGAATCCAGTTTCGAGAAGGTTTGGTTTCATGCTCCGCCTCAATTTCATCATTTTTCTTCTTCTGATTTGCTTGTTTAAATTTCTAGTCGATTTAGGAAGGCAGAGTATACATGTTTTGTTTTGGAAGGTCTTCATTTCCAGGTCAGGAAGAAAGTTCAATTTGCTTGTTGTCTAAGCCAGCTTTGTATTGTATGAAATGCTGAATTGTATGTTGGAATATTTTGGAAAAGTATTCATTGGTTGGCTCTGTGTTGATCAATTTGTTGTTGTAGTCCATGAATTTTAGAATTTTTTTTATTCAAATTTGGCTGGTTATGTTTCAAGAAAGATATTTTATTTTATTTTTCCCCTGCAAATTGAATTCAGGTGCATATTATTAGTTTCTTTGATGGTCAATGTTGGTATAGACACCAGTGACTTCCTTATTTTGCTGTGTTCTTGTTACAAAGTCTTCGAACATTTAGATATGTTATTTGCAATTTTCTTAGATAATTTGCCATGTTTTCTGTTTACAAGTTTATTTGCTACAACGATCTTTTCGTAGAGATCATATGAAGAATAAAAAAATGAGCTTTCTTGGCATCCCAGCTTATTGACAAATATCTCTTTAATTTACATTTTTCATGTTCGATATTATGAAACATATTGTTTTCTCCAAAATGTTCTTCTTTGGGTTTTGTCTTATAAAATATTTTCTTCTTCCTCTTTTTTTTTTTTTTCCTGGACGTGCACTTGATTGATAGTTCGTAACTTTATGTTGCTGTTGAATTTCTGGGGTTTTCAACATTTCTTTTAATTCTGCAGCTCAAATTGTTAAAACAACTTGCTACTATAAAAAATGATGGAACTGTGCAATTTGAAGTTCCAGTTGATATTAAGCCACATAGTCTAGACAATGGGAACGGAGGTCACAAGGAAAGTAGTGATGAAGAATCTCTTGACTCAGTGGATATTCAAGTCCTACCACCACTACAGATTGTCATGCTTATTGTTGGAACAAGAGGAGATGTACAACCATTTGTGGCCATTGGAAAACGATTACAGGTGATAAAAGTTTTCTGATTCAGACAACTTGTTAATAAAATTAACTTTTGAGCTCAGTTTCTCAAATTCTTTGTTGAAGAGAATTTGAGAAAGTGAACCTGTCCTAGAAGCATATTAGAGCTCAGTTTCCCTTTAAAACCAGAATATGAATTCTTTGTACCGCACTTCATTTGCTTACATTATGCATATGCTAATGACACTAATGTTCTTGAAGCATAAGATTCTCATTTTTGTTAAACTTCGAACTTTCATGTGTGGGCAACATGTGTTGATAGAGATGAATATGCTGGCAGGAAGATGGTCATCGGATTAGATTGGCAACTCATGCTAATTTTAAAGATTTTGTCCTGACTTCTGGGTTGGAGTTTTTTCCTCTAGGCGGAGACCCAAAAGTTCTAGCTGAATGTAAGTATGTTCTCACCTTATTTTGTCTGATCTCCCATAACATCTTAATTATGTCAGTTTCATTTGATCATGTGATAGCTTTTGAAACATATTTTCAATAATTCAACTTCTGTTTTGATCTTTAAAAAGTGGACATTAAGACCTGAACTTTTAAAAAATTGAGCAAACTTGTGGTTGCAATTAGATCTGTTAACTGCTGATGTGGCACTGTTGATCCGCAATGGTTGACGTCGACTGCTCAACTTTTTCTTCTCTCCCCAAAAACTGAATAAAATTATAATATGGTGTCTGCCTGTTGGTTTTGGGCTTTTTTTTTTTTGAAATTTCATGCATTATTTTATAAAATATTTACTTAAGCAACTTGACTAAAAAATTTATTTGAAATTAATTTATCCTCAAATTTCATATATATATGTATGTATGTATGTATGTATGTATTCAAATTTCCAATTGAATCGGGCTAAAAAATTCCAAATTCCCCAATGAATATAACTCTTTATAAAAATTAAACTGATATTAGATTCTCTTTGATTCTTTATTCTATATATACACACACAGAATTTTTTCTCGCTTTTATCTGAAATATGTAAAAATATTTAGATTTGTCTATGGAGGTGTATTTTTTTTAATAAAAAAAACTTAAACTGATAATCCTGTTCCTTATCTATAAAAATTTGCAAGCATTAAAAAAACTTAAATTGTATGAAAACAGTCCAAATCAGATATGCGAGCATTAAATTATGATTTTCTTAGATAGCAAAGGAAGAAGAAGAAAATTAGTAAATTACTGCTCAACGTCATTCAAAACTAGTCAATGGTACCATGTGGCACATACGTAATTAACGGTAACCATTAACAGATCTAACAACAACCTCTAGTTTGTCTAATTTTTGAAAATTCCGGCTACTTGTGACTTTTGTCTCAAACTTGAGCCACCAAATTGATAAATTTGTTAAAAACGACTTTTAGGAGTTAATCTTTTTTTATCTCTGAATTATGTTAGCATCCGCAAAGTTCAATTCCTTTGACCTGACATTTCAGTTAATCAAGTCATTTTGGATGAATTGTTTAGTTGTTTTATTTTCTTGTATTAGTTCAATTTGAGTTCTCTTGCCAACATATCATTTTGTAGTGTAACTTCTATTCTGTTTTCCTGTTCGGCTCAAGATCCTGCACACATCTACAAACATTTAAAGTTACAAATATTAGTGCTGTAATAAATTGCGTAATTTCGAACTTGATCCCATACAAATTTGAATGAGTGACAGAGCAAGTTAAAAATGACTTTCAGTATTTTCTCTGCTAAATGCCTTATACTTTATGATTCGTTCCAATGATTATAAAATGGTATTCAACTTTACTCCTTAGACAGTCTTAACTCTTTCTTGGACAGTTGATGTCTAATTGAATCTTGCTAGAATGTATACGCAGAGGAGATGAGCTATAAGAGGGACATGTTTATCCAGTCCTTATTTAAACTCTTACAGGATTTAATCATTGAGCTTTATCAGTGATGCATATTAACTGAAATTTTTTTTGGCAGATATGGTGAAAAATAAAGGCTTCTTGCCGTCAGGGCCTTCAGAAATATCTATTCAACGAGAACAGATAAAGGCCATCATATACTCTTTACTTCCTGCGTGCACCAACCCAGATCCCGATTCTAATACTCCTTTCAAAGTTGATGCTATTATTGCCAATCCTCCAGCGTATGGTTAGTGTTTTACCTTCTAATTAATGTTGTTTTCAATAATGCATTTCCTTTTTGTTTCCTTATAACACATATTACACATTTAACATTTTAAGCAGAAAGCCTTTTTCTGGTTATATGGCATACATAAACATTTTTAGACCATTGTAGACTATGACATGTTTAATACAAGTTTTATGGTAGTAGCTAGTAATATTAACGTACAAGTTGCCTTGACAGCCTTGTATATCTAGGTAGCGCTTGGATTACACTAATTGTTCAGGAATGAGAACCTACGTCGTATTACAAATTGAAATTGATCCTGTTATGGAATTTTATTAACAAATTTAGTGAAGTCAATGTATGACACTTTTTCTTTTTCTTGTTTGATCTACTTTTAACAGCACCGATGTGTGCTTGAGGATCTTGCTTCTCTCGGTCTTGAGCCTGTCTCTCACTCTCACTATTAGTTTTCAAATATATATACTTTTATGTTATTTTAACTTAAATTCAAGGCTACTTGCATCTATATATGTACTGTGAAGGGATTCATTTGATTTTTAATATAGACATGCTTCTCCAGGACACACACATGTTGCAGAGGCTCTGAAAGTACCAATTCATATATTTTTCACAATGCCGTGGACGTAAGTCTTGTATGTTTGGAGAGTCTTGATGCTTTTAGTGCTCATTTCTCAATAATCTAATTTTTCACTTCAAATACCAAGAGATGATATTTCTTTATTTTGTCAGGCCTACTAGTGAATTCCCCCATCCGTTGTCCCGAGTTAAACAACACGTTGGGTATAGAGTGAGTGCTTCCTTTATTGTAAAATGTTTAAGTGTCATTTGGTCATGATCTACTTTATCAATGTTGAACTGTTCTGCAGATATCATATCAAATTGTTGATGGATTAATACATCTAGGAATACGAGACATCATACGCCATTTTAGGAAGAAAAAGCTGAAGCTAAGACGTGTCTCATATTTGAGTGGGTACTATAGCTGTCCTCTTGATGTACCTTATGGATATATATGGAGTCCTAGCCTGGTTCCGAAACCAAAAGGTAGTTCATTCAAATACTCGTTGTGAATATCAAGAATTATTGGTTTGCTAGAATTAATATTACAGGGCATTAAATCATTAGTCGGTCATTAAGAGTGTTATTGCTTAATTTTTATGTTTGGCTTTCAAGACTGGCATCGGTGATAGAATGTTATGTTCTTTACCTAAAAAACCATTGCTGCTTTTGGTGAAACATAGATAAGGGCACAGGTCACAGGACCTTAAGTCTCTTTATTAACACCCTTCTGTTTGGCTGTATGCGAAGTCTATTTCTCATGCCCTTTTCTATTTTCAGACTTTTTGAATGGCCTCAATGTTCTGCAACTGTCTTTAGGGATCTCTTTTGTACGCTACCTGTTTACTTGAATGGTCCTGTCCTACTTTTCTCATAAAAAAAAGAAAAAAGAAAAAAAAAAAGATAGCAGCTCTGCTAACCAGAAGGCATGTTGATACTGCTGCTTCTACTGGAAAGATAGTGTTCTAAATTCTAATATTGATTAGTTCTCCACTTTTACAGATTGGGGTCCTAAGATTGATGTAGTAGGGTTTTGTTTCCTCGACCTTGCCTCAAATTATAAACCTCCAGACAAACTTGTGAAGTGGCTTGAAGATGGTAAAAAGCCTATTTATATTGGTTTTGGCAGCCTTGTGAGTTTCATATTTACATTTTTTGTTATGTAATTACAGTGCGGTACATGGACCACTAATATCTATAAAATAACTGAATTTTCTTCTCTTTTCAATCTTATTTTAAATTTCAACAGCCAGTTCAAGAACCTGAGAAAATGACCCAGATCATAGTTGAAGCCCTTAAAACTACTGGACAGAGAGGCATCATAAACAAAGGATGGGGTGGTCTTGGGAACTGTATGTTATTGTTAATCTCTGTACAGTAAATAATAGTTTATGAGAATCATCCATTCTCTAGAGTTTTTTCTGAATGTTTTAATCTTGTTCTAATGGACAGTATGGCCTTAACTTTCCCTTTTCAGTGGCAAAACCGAAGAAATTTGTCTATTCACTGGACAACTGCCCGCATGATTGGCTGTTCTTGCAATGCACAGCTGTGGTAAGTTACCATTTTTTTTTTTTTTTTTGTCGTTACAAACCCTACTACGGTATTTTACTGGATAGTTACTGCTTGTGCTGTGAGTGACTAGAAATACTGTGCACTAAATCATCATAGTTGGAGGTGAAACTGAGGGGATACTGAATACCACCCTAAGCAAAGGACAGGAGAAATAGAGGATAAATTTACTACACGCGGCTCAAACTTAGACTAGTTTTACATATTCCTAATGAAGAGTAGTGTTAGTTGATGGCACTGTTTATTCAATGGCAATGAACACATACACTTTGTTTTATGGGAAACTACATTTTCCATAAGTGGATTAGCATTTGTATTTAAATCGTCACTGGTGGACTAGAATTAAGCTCGAAAGCCCATTGCATGAATTGTTCATACTATGCTTTAAGCAGATAACGGGGATATGATTTAGTGTGAATTCTGAATAACTGTAAAAAAATGTCGTTAATGTGATGTTTCAATCACCTGATAAAAGGTATTCTGCTTCCCCTTCTTTATGAACTGAGATGGTTGCTTGTGAAATTTTTTCCAGGTACATCACGGAGGTGCTGGAACAACAGCTGCTGGTCTTAAAGCTGCGGTAAAAGTTTGGCTCGAGAATTTCCTTTTCTTGTGCTATTTTCATTTACTCGCTGCTAACTATCTTCTGTCTCCGACAGTGTCCAACAACCATTGTACCTTTCTTCGGGGACCAGCCTTTCTGGGGAGAGAGGGTGCATGCCCGTGGCGTCGGTCCTGCGCCCATCCCGGTTAATGAATTCTCTCTTGAAAAGTTGGTGGATGCAATACGCTACATGCTAGATCCCAAGGTAGTCACAATTTCTTTTATACCTTTACTTCATAGGTGTCTCCTCTATCCCAAAATGAGTGTCTTAGTTTCCATTTTGCAAAAAGTTAGACAGCATATAGTTTGTGTGGTATAGTTACTTTTGTCTATATGATCGCGGGTTATAACAAACTTACAGATACTAAAATTAATTGATTATAGGGATACTATTTTTTTTTTCATACATAACTTCTTAAAAAATGAAAGAGAACACTCATTTTGGGACGGAGCTAGTATATGCTTTGAGGCACTCGTTATCATCTACAAAGATGTTACCAAGTTAGAATACCGATAATGTCTAGGATACTCATTTACGTGAGCATTCACATTTATGAAAACAAAACGCGAAGGGGCTTGCCATTGTTAGCTTTAATTTGAGTACTATCATTGCACGCAAAGGAAAAGCTAAAGTTTGTTCGCGGATACAGGTGAAGGAGCACGCGATTGAACTGGCCAATGGCATAGCGAAAGAAGACGGGGTGGCGGGGGCTGTTAAGGCCTTTTACAAGCATTTTCCACGAGAAGCACCGAAGCGGGAACCCGAGAAAATGGCCGTTAGCTCTCCTCTCCCCGGACTACTTTCTATAAGAAAATGTTTTAGTCAACCAGCTGTCCTATAAGAATCTCCTTGCCATTTTCATCTCTTTCTTCTCCATGCATAGGAAGCAATCTTTAGGGTTTGTACTTGTTATTGTCTATGGATCATTGGTTTCACATAGCTTGTTGTGCAACATCAAGTCCAGAGCAAAGAAAGCGTATTGATCGAAAATCAACACTTTTTCGACCCAACATTTCAGAGTATATAAGTATTAAGATTAAAATGTGATTGACCAATATCTCATCAAGGTCGACACAAGTATAGTATGACATTCATTTTAAATGAAAAAAGCAATACAAACAAAATGCTCAATAGACAAATGACACTTATTCCTTTCAACCTAACGCACACAAACTTCACCATTAGCCGGTGCAAGTTTTTACACGCATTGAAAAACACATGACGACTTTACATGAAAAAAAACGTTGGCAAATGGGTACTCTAATGGATTCTCTGCACCAACAAATTTGTAGACAACTTCTTCACAATCTCCTTACCAGGAGATCAACTCCATTTCCGGGTTCCACCACGAACCTGAGAACAGGCGAGTGTACATATTTTGGGGAGAGCGAGAAGGAGAAATTTGAGACCGCGAGAGCTATCAGTATCTTGAGTTCGAGCATGGCTAGATTTTGCCCCAGACACACCCGGGATCCTATCCCGAATGGCATGTACACATGTGGAAACTTGCACGCCCTGGAGATCCCGTGCACAAATCTTTCGGGGTTGAACTTGTACGCGTCCGGTCCCCAAACCTCCGGATCAGTGTGCAATTGCAATGCCATAGTCCAAAGGTTCACTCCCTTGGGGACATGAATGTCCCCTATATTCATGTCCTTGAAGGCCTCCCTTGACATCACCGTCGCCGGAGAGTAGAGGCGCAACGTTTCTTGTATCACCATCGTTAGCTGAAATGAGAGGTTCCGAGTTCAATAATCTCCATTTTCATAGAGTAAACTATAATAACGTTGTCCTGAAGACGACTCAACATGAGGTCTCGAGTATGAATATCGAGTGCTATGAAAAATGTGAGGTCTAAAATTAAAAACAAACTAAAAATCTATATAGGAAAGAGTTCTGATATATACATACCTGTTTCATCTTGCGGACCATGTTGAAATCAGGAACTTGTCCCTCGCAGATTTCAATAACCTCTGCACGAACTCGAGCCTGCCATTCTTGATTCGAGGCCAGCAACATAAAGCACCATGTGGCGGAAATGGCGGTTGTCTCGAACCCTGCCAGGTATATGTTCATGCAGTTGTCGACGACGAATCTATCAGTAGCTTCTTTGCCAAGTTTACTATTTGCAGCACCCTCTAGAACTTTCTGCAGCAAGTCTTGCTCGTCCGAAGCTTCTTTTCTTTCCTTCACAACCTTTAGTATGGAACTACGAACCTCCTTCTCTAGCGCCCAAGTTTCTCTATTGTTTTTCGTAGGAAGATACCTATGAATAACACAATTAGACCATAAGATCGCTATGGTCTAATACAGGACTATTTTGGAACATTCTCCTTTTATAACTAATTTTACCAAAATCATCGAAATGTCTGTTCCACCAAAAGTTCTTTTTACCTCTTAATTTTTGTCTCTTTTTACTCCTTCAACTTCTAGATACTGAAGTCTTACAATATTCAAATCCAAGAATCCAAACGCAACCTGATATGAAACTAGCTATAGTTTAGCTTACCTCGCGCCGGGGATCCCAAAGGATAGGTTTTTCTTGGCCATGATCTCTTGGAGAGCTCTTAGCTTAGAGAAAATCTCTTGCCCTTTCAAGAAATTGCTCCCAAAACAGGCTCTTGAGATGACATCTCCGGAGAAGCTTCTCATGGATTCGTCGATCTTCATATCCACAGCTCCACCCTCAGTCTCATCAATTCTTCTCTTCCACGAGTCCAGCATTGTAGTAGCGGACTCTGTAATGAGGTTAACCATTCCCTGAAAAGGTTTCGTATCCATTAAAACGTGCTACAATTAGAAACTGTCACGAACTATCTCAACTAAAAGTTTAAGTAAATAGTTGAAGGCTCGATAATATTAGTTTTATACTATAGCTGAAACGAACAACCCTGTTTGTATATTCTTATACCTTAACTTTTTCTATGTATAATTCAGGTGCAAGAATTTTCCTCTGATGTGCCCAAGCAGCGCCATTCGAAGACAAAATGCCCTGCCTGAGCAATGGACCGAGCTCCTTTTGTTGGTATGAAGGCTTGCCAAAGTCCAAGGAAGTGCAGGTTGTGATCTCTCTCACAATATCAGGTCGGGTCACGTACAATATTTGTATGTTGCCAAGAGAAAATCTGAACAATTGACCTGCCAAAGCACAAATTGTTAGAACATAACTGAAGCACAATTGACCTGATTCTCATTCTCATTCCAAAAGTTATAATCCAAACGCTACCATAGATAAAATGTTCTTACCATATTGCTTTCTCCACTTGTCGAAAAATGGAAAAAGAAGAGCAGCACAGTTGTGGAAGGCCGGAGCGCCACCTTCCATAGGAGGCTCTCTGGTCTTCTTGATCTCCTCAATGTTTCCAAGCAGAAATGATGGTGGAGGTCCATTGACACCCTGCTTCTTCAGCATTGATCTCAGCCTCTCTGGCTTCACCACCACCTCGATGTACACTCGTAAAAACAATCCCAATAAACCCATTAACAACACTGACACAACCATCTTGGTCAGTGAAGGGAATGGGAGCACCATGGACATAAAGTATTGGGTGGATAATTGTGGGTTATGAGTTATAAAATGGTCACTTGTTCTCTGAGGCATTTACACAAACACTTGGCAGGCATTAGGGTTGTTTCTTGGGTTGAAGATGCTACACATCTGAGAATGATACATTTATATAGGGATTGGGTTGGTGGCACAGTTGAGTCATTGACAAAAAACAAAGCATGTTGATGGAGCTGACTTGGGAGCAAATCCTCAGAGTTCAAACCTCCAGAGGTCTTGACTGAAAAAATCAGTTAAAAACATATTATAAACTAATTTGAAATTTTCTCATCAAAACATTGAAACTAAATATATTTGTGGTATAATTGGTATGAAGAAACAATTTCCAAGAGAGAAAGTTTGGGATGGAGCCTTCTATTTTTTGGTTAAAATCCATATTTTGTATTAGGTAGACCAGAACTTCAAGAACCAGCAACATGGTCAATATGTAAATATGTACTTAATTAAGTCCAACCCTAGCCAGGTGAGGCTGAATTTCTAAACCTTTTTCTATGTATAATTTGGTAACCATGCATTAACCATTTAATCATCATTTCTAGCAAAAGAAATGTGAGATATATTTGTGACTATGCACAAAGTTTTTGTAAGTTGTTGGGCTTTTTTGGCCCGGCCGAATAGGCTCAACAATTTCATAGTATCGTCGATTTAGAATATGACAAACTCATGAATGATCTTCCAACTATACACTAATATCAATTTCACAACACTCATTTTGGAACCTAGTTTAAGGTAGTAAAGAAAAGCATATGACATTATGAGGATCTACATAACTCAAAAAGTTCCAGATAAGAACACAATGATAAGTACCTCAAGAACATAATATCAACTTTTTTTTCTTTTTATCGGCACAATATCATCAACTTATACATGAGGAAGAAACAATGTGGATCTTCAACACACATACTAAACCCAACTTTTCCCTAACCTACCAAACAATAATATGGCCAAGGCAATACAAATTATAAACAATAAACAGTCATGGCAATAACATAAAAAATCAAATTGTTGTCTTGCTCACACAGTGGCTACAACCAGTCAAACAACAAGAATAACCCTCTTTATTTCCACACCAAGTCTCTAGTAATTCAATGAGGTGCTTTGTCACAAGGGAGGATTTCAAAATTGTAAACAAAGGATCTTCATATGTAAAAAAGGAAGGATCAATTCAAGGCGGTGAAGCAATCGTTACTACCTCCTAAAGTCAGGGATCACCTGTTGCCAGATCCAGCCTTCTTCCAGAGCTTGACCCATTCCTCCATCGCTTCAGAAGCCCGAGCATACATTGGGTTTGATCCTCCCAGCTCATTCTTGATTGCTTTTGCCAAACCGGCCACACAGTCCACTGCAGTAGTTGCTGACGGAGACAACCTTAGTGACTGAAAGAACGGGACCACTTCTTCCATCAGATTCATCCCTTCCCACTCTTTCTTCAAACTTGCTATCGCATCGCCTCCTTCCTTTCTCCACACATAAGGCAGCCCGGTCTTCACCCCGAAACTCAAGTGATCACATACAACCTTAATACACATTCCACACCATATGTCTTCCATTGTCTCCCACCTCACCTTTCCTTCTCCAGCTAATCTCAAAGCAGGGAACAAAGCAGGTCCCACAAGCTCACGATTGAAAGCAATGTTGATTCCACTAACCGGCATCATGGACCTTGCTGGAATAGTCAAAACCGCATCAACATATTGAGTGTTTCTCATTTCTGGCTTCAAGGCTTGCGTAGGTGCATCTAAATCTGCTAAGTTGAGCCAAAGACCACATGACAACGCACATGAAACTCCATTCCGGAGACTAAATGGGTAACCGCGAACAAAATCGGCTCCATCACGGAATGGATCGTAGAGTGTATTAAAGAAAAAAGGGGTGGCTGGAGTTGAAAGGTTGGTGATATGTTGAGCCACAGCATCCACTAAATAGCCCTTATTGTCCTTGGCTGGAATGCAGTCATCATCAATAGACACGATGTATTTTTTCCGAGACATAAGATAGCCAAAATAGCGGGATGCATAGCCAGAGAACATATCAGAACGAGAGCTACCCAGAATTCGTTCTATGTCAGCTACAGTATAGACAACGTAGTCAAAGCCTTCTGGTATCCGAAGTTCCCCTGTAAGTCCAGGGTCTTTGACAATGATAATGTGGAACCGAGAGAAAAATGGTTTCCATGCATTCATGAATGATGTAAGGTCAGAATGGAGTGCACCAATTACAATATCTACATCACTGTCCTTGATGTTTGCTTGAGACATTTTCACAGAATCAAATTCAGAAACAATAACTTGTTTGACTTCCTAAAAGCTGCTGTTTTGGGTTTGAAATGATACAAGTGTCCTCAAAGTTTTCAATAAATCTCAGTTAGAATTTTTCAGAGCATCCTGTGAATAGAGATTAATGCCAGAATTAGATGGAGCAAATTCATGTGAAATTTTTAATCAGGAAGGACAGGAGCGAGACTGGAAATTCATGTATAAACTTACTGGTCGGAAGGACAGGGGTAAGCACATGTCGGATATTGAGTGCTTTGATGACTGAAAGAACTTCATCTTTGCCAGTAGCAACAAAGAGCTGCAGAATCTTCTCAGTCAACTTTCCAGCTCTCAAAGTTCTCTGCTCATCATGAAATTTGAGATTACGACACGTAACACAAGAAGCCCATAATAATATCGATATTGTATAAAAGATCAGAAGGAAAACTATAAAGGGATGGTAAAATCAATGTTATGGAATCATTTGAATATTCGAATGTGCCCTTAATTTCTTTAATGGACTTATATTTTCTCTAGACAAGCTATATCTAAATTTAACAACATTTGAAAATAAAAAATGAAATCTAACTTTTGTTAGCTAGAGTTAGAGCTGGAAATTTCGATTTGAACCCGAGGGCATCTGAAATTCAACCCGTTTTTTTTGTAGGTTCGGGTCACATAAATAAACCCGACTGATCTTCGGATTGGGTTCCATGAAAGAAATGCAAATCAGGTCAGCAGCCCATGCATTTTTCTCTGTAAAACCCGCAACTTGCATCTTGCCAGTTGGGTTAGGATTTTTCAACCCGTAAACAGAAAAAACTTACCCAAGCCCGAATCAACAGCTCTAGCTAGACTACGGCAACTAGTACTCTACAGACTACAACATAAAACAACTTGTAGTCTACACGGCTGTTTTTTTTTTTTTTTTTTAGTAAGATAAATAAACCAAGTCAGCAAGCTCAAGAAGTGATGGACACATAGCAGGCTTGCTACGTTATCCTTTTAACTATCCACATAAAATGTGTGCCAAGGTCTTTGCTCTTTCTAGGTTGCTATCCATCTCATTGCTTAGACTTTGTGGGTTCAATTTAAACATTCTAAACTGTAGTTGAGGAACATAATTTTTTTACATTACTTCAGTACAAGGATGACACGTGAGGAAGAGGAAACTCTAACTTCCATGCATAAAGCCAGCTGCAAATAAAAATTCTCCAAATTTCTAAAACAGACGTATACACATGAATATACAACAGAAATTAAATATTAATAGCTCAAGGTTTTAAAGCTAGAAACACTGACTCAGGTTGTAAAAGGGTATCCAAAACTGAATACCGAGTGGTCCAAGTCTAAGATTAATGAAAAAACGCTTAAAACATCATATAATCCTTAATCATCTGTAAGAAGCTTGGATTTGCAGCCAATGGCAAATAATTTTCTACATGATAAAATTCTACTCCCTCTATATCTCTGGTTTTCAGAAACAATATTGATAACTTTCAACTGTAGAATAAGGAAAGCCTACAAGATACCATGTAAATAACAATTAACCACATGACCAGACAAACTGACTTATTTGCTGAATCGTGCTTCCAGAGTAGAGATTCATAGCTCCTAATCCAAATATTATTTGAATTTTGAAACGATGTATGTAATCCCTTTGAATGTCCCAGTATGAAATGATGGCAGATTAATATTCAACTCCAAGAATATGAAGCTGATGATAAGGATTCTATGTTACAACATCATATAACCATATGCAGAAGTGTATGAAACGAACAAGTTGGGCAGAAACTTATTCAGTTCCATTATTAAACAGCAGAGTTAACCAAAATACGACAAAAACCATGGCTCAGATTCAACATATTGTTTAAAAAGAAATGGAGCAAATGTTTCTAAACTAAGACAGACACAGCTACAAACATTCCAGTTCCCACATCCACAATCAGCAAGTAAAGCAAGGCACCTTTCATATAATATTCTACATGTATTTTTGCATAGACCCAAATGCAGAAACTGTCCACTGACAACCAGAACCCTAATTAATTACACCACCTCCACCCAAGTCTTTTAACATCAGGATCACAAAAACCAGACCATACCCATTTCAGAATTCAAAAAATTAACCCTACCCATGATCTAAAGCACGAAATTTAAGTTAAGAACTAATACCCAAAAAAAATGGAAACGAACAAGAATAAGAAAATTAGGTTACCAGAAAGAGGTCAGTGAGGATGTGATCAGGGAGGGGAGAGAGATCGTTGATGTAAGAGAGGTGAAGAACAGCTGTGTCGATTGTTAGAGAGAGCAGTGATGGTGGGGTTCTCATTCAATCATATATACGGACACAAAAATCATAGAAATCGACACGAAAAAAACTGTCTTTTTTTCGCTCTCTATCTGCGTGAAGAAGGAGGAGACAGAATGGGTCACTTGGTCCGCCGAAACTCCGGACTTGCCACTGTGCTCTCCGTCCTTCTCGAGCTATGGTAGGAGACGAAGTAGAAGCGAGCTGCGAGTTCCTCTTTCGTTTTGGCCTTTGCATTAACTCGGGGCGTGTATAGCTTGGCAACTTCACAACACTGTCGTTTGTATATAGTGTAAAGACGACTTGTCGTCTTTTCCATTTATGATGAAAAAGATGAAACTAATAATCCAACGTTTGATGTCAACTATTGCAAATTACGACCCTTATTTTGGAATGAAAATACTAACAATTTAAGAGATGAATAATTTAAATTTACCCATTAGAGCCAAAAAATTGATTTTGAGTTGAATATTTTTGAATTTTTGTTTGAAACCGATTATTCTAAATTGTCAGGTCTAAGCAACGACACTTCATTAAATTCCTTCATAAAAGTGTGAGGCAGCATAATCAACTCCACGTTATTGAAAGCTTACAAGGGAAATACCAGTTTAATTGAGTACACATCAAACGAAAGTACCATTGTAGCCAAAACGCAACAAGAATTGGTTTGGATGGATATAAATGCTAAATTGTGAAGTGGACGTCGACGCTTACACCTGTTACTTTTTGCTGAGATATTTTTATTTCCTTTAATTGAATGTAGAAAAACATCTTTTTCTTCTAAAGTCGCACATGTGTTTCTAACGTGAACATAGTTATCGATCATTGGGTTAAAAAGTAACAAATCGTGAGATGATATCTTCTCATTGGATTAGCTGATAACTCTTTTACTGATATTCTTGTCTCTATAATGTACTAGCAAGATATAATATCCATAGAAGAGATCAAGAATGGAAAAAGAAAATGCATTTGGAATGAAAATGGCATCAAATTAGGGTTACATTAAACTTGCAAACCTCCCAAGTAGAAACTAGCAAATCTAGTACTGAAATGGTCCTTCTGAGGGATCAAATCTCTAAAATCAACTCAAATGATTGGGAGAACAACAAATAGAAGATCAAATTAATGCACAAAATTACAAACACCACAATAAACAGAACAGGTACAGCTCTAATGCATTCTGAGCTTATTAACTCTCGAGTAGGACAGGATCTTTACGCGCATCATGAAGAATTGCAAAAGCAAACTTCCACACCTTTACCTCCGATTTCAGCAATCAGGCATTGAAACCCGCATGACTCGAGCTCAGCGATGACTTTGTCAACAACTGTTCCTGATAGCACTGATTCATTTGGTCAAGGTACAAAATGTGCCAAACAGTAAAGAATAGAATAGAGTTTCTTTGTACTAGTAAATTGCATGAACTGTTCAGATAGTAGCTTCGTTTTTCATGACAGTAAGCAATAAAAACTTAACTACTGTGAACACCAGGTTCTGCTTGAAGAGATGAACAAAAATACTTGTTCACCGAGCAGCCCTGGTCTTACGTATGTATCATAAGGCTGCATGAGCTTATAATTGTACACCATATAATAAGATGCCAGTGTTTTATTTATCCACAGCCCCATTTAGCTCAGTAGCAAAAGTTTAAAAGCATACAAGAATGAGATCAATGGCAATGAAAAGTTTTTAAGTTGTTCCACATGAAAAGTATAAATTGAAATGCTAAGAATATTCAAGACAGGTTTGGAATCTGTTGGTAAGGCTAAGGACAACAGCTCTCATAAGAGAGTTAACATTGCAAATCCACTATGTTGTCTAACTCCTACCCTCCCACAATCAACAAATGATAAGATTACCTCACTCTTCACTTCGGTATTGGTATTGGATGTCTCCAAAGACACCAGGTTAAAGGAATTCAGCTTAAGCTAAGAGCTGATACTTTTTTCAGGCATTTTATAAACAGCTCAGATGAGTCTCCATTTCAGTACAATATCTGCATTTTTTAGATACTCTGTCCAGTTCTTTACTAATGCATGTTTCTCATCATGAAAGTTTGTTTCCCTTTTGAAATATTTATTCTAGACATCCTTACAACATATCTCGGAACCTAATGTGTCCTATTGCCACTCTGTGCTATCAACTGTTGTGTTTTATGCCATAAAATGCCATCTCCCTACTTGAGGCCCCAAATCACATTTAATTTTATTCCTATATGCTCCCCAAATCGAATACTGCTGACTTCAAGCAAATATCTGGCGAAATGTAAGCTCATTTTGATCCAAACATCTTAAAGTTTTCTTGCTACAGATCTCTTCACCTTGTTAGTTGATATCTTCAATGTTTTATCAACTTCGCTAATTTGTGTCATTTTTCCAACAATCATTCAAATTGTTCCACGAGAAACCCAGGGGAGACAACGATACTAGTACAGTCATGTTAGAGCCTTCAAATCCTAACTCCATTAATTGTATTACACAGTGCAACCTGCTCCAGGATTTTCCTCAAATAACTATATCTAGTTTTTCATTTCTGACTTCTCCTAGATTTATCCCCGACAATGAGCTAACAGCTTACTAAAAGACAGTTTAAATGACTTGGGAAGGGGTAATACTAAAGCTGGTAATTTGGATTTGGATCCCATCTAGCATCCAGCTATGGGTACATTCATATCACTGTACCAGTCTCATCAAACATATCCTCTTGGATTTTATCCACGACAAGAAAAATTTATTTGATGTATTTCCCGTCCCCTCCTAATATTCTAACTCATCACTGCTTCCAAGTTTTTGAGCTGTGTAACCTTCTCAATGTAGCATATGTTACACAAGCCTATCTAATCAGAAAAGCATGCTTCTCTAAACACTAAGGTTGGAAAGTATGCAAATCAGGGGTAAAGGAAAAATATGGCAAATATATTCAGAACTAGTCAGATACTCTAAACTATACTAGATGATCAGAGTATGATAGAAATATATAGAGAGAGAAAACATGATCAGCATGCTATATTAAGATAAACCGTAAGTAGATGGATACGGGTTGGCAACAGCGTCAGGACACAGCCTCCACCCCCAGCTCCGGTCAATTTGGAAGCTAATTTGTATTTCAATGTTGTTCGGAGAACAGTTTCTATTGATGCATGGCTGACTCCCATGCATTGGAGGAGACCTTGATTCATTTCCATCAACTCTTGTATCTTCTCTTCCTTCTCAGTTGCGGACAGAGCACCAGGAGAAGGTGACAGGATTATGTCGGAAAATTCATTGCTGATAGAATCAACGGCACTAAACACAGAACTCATAGCATCTGGATGCCTTAATGTCCTCTCTGAAACACCAGCAACTAAAGCCTTTGTATTCCTCCCAACTTTTGTGTTAGTAATGAGCATCTTAAGTACCATATTAGATTCAATGCGTGTCAAGCTACCTGACTTGAACTTGATCAAGTTGCCTGTCACATTAAAACTTTCAATTACAATCACCAAATAGAATCAAGCTCTCTCGTCGGGGTAAATAAAAACTGAGGAAACAAGGTGCTCTGATGAAATTGACAAGAATGTAAACTCATAAATAATAAGAATGTCCAACAGTGGTAGATTTTCCATCTGTACTCTCATATAACCTCTTAAACCACAAAGAGGTTCATACATAAATCATAAATGGAACCCAATACCATAATCTATGATCCAAAAAAGTTTTAAGCCATTCAGAACTTCATAAAGACAAGACATTAGTTCCATCACAACAGCAAATATCACATCTTCTATATAAAAAAAAAATTATGGGTGGTGCACTGGTATATTCATTGTATCATGGTATATCTGGTGTCGGTGAGGGATTGTCGTTTTTCTTGTTTAGGTTTGTTTTCCTCTCTGGTTTTTCTTCTGGGTGTCCATTTTTAGCTTTTAGCTTAAGTTCATCTCTCTTGTAAAGCTTTGAGACCCAAACAAAAAAAAAAAAAACTTCCACTAAAATAAGTTCTCTCAACATATTGCCCAAACTAATTGTCCTTTTAGGCTCTGAACAATCAATTCCAGCATATGAGCAATAAGGGATCTAAGACGGGGAACACATTTCACATGGAAATGAAAGGCAGCCTTGGAGCGGAACTCTTTACATTTTCCTTCTGTAAAAGATTTTTAACACTACAATAATTAATTAGCTATATCCGATTCATGAATCCTAATTTTAGAACGACAAGAACAAAGCAGAGTGCTTTAGCCTAAAAGAGTTGATAAAGGACAAAACAATATTTTTTCACATATGAAAAGCCATAGCTCACAAAATCACATACCATATGTGCTGACTGTGTTGTCTATACCCGATGGCTTCCCGTGAATTATCTTTTCACCTTCAAAAGCCCATTTATTAACCAACTCAAGCTCTTTTTCTCCAAATGTTAACCATTCCTGGTGGCCCAAGTCCACACTCACAGCATCTGAGTAAGCAAGCAAAGCAGCTGAGAGTGCGACACAGAGTGCCGCAGATGAACCCAGACCTGAACCCAGTGGAAGCTCAGATGTGATAACCACTATGGCAGGCTTAAATCTGATACACAAGGAGAAACGCAACAGAAATGAAAATAGTACCCAAAGAATAGTAAACTATACAATCCAATATTTGATTCATACCCTTGTATACAGGAGTACATCCAGATAAAAGCCATCATTCCAGCAGCAAGTCCAATTCTTGCCTCTGGAATATTTTGTTCTTCAACTAGAGCTGCAATTAACCTCAAGGTGCCTATTGAGCATGTGGTGGGCGTTGAAGAAAAGGGACAGTTCAATCCAGCAAGAGCTTCTTTGATTTTTTCAATTGGCCAAGAATATTCTAGTTTCATATCCTTCAGCTGTAGCTTAAGTGTGTCATTACTCTCTACAGGAACAAAAGGCAAAAGTGTTTTGTTAGAATTCAATAGATATGTTGCATGTCTGATCCCGATCCACAAAAAGCAAAACGATTTTGGGCTCCCATCACCCCAAAATCAGTTATAGAGATTGTCATGTAGAGAATAAGAACTGATCCTAAGACAGTGTAATCGAAATGAAGTTTAATTTTATTCATATTTCCTCTTACAGTATTACGATAGTAACCAGATAAGGAGCTAAATACTAAATGACATACTCATACATTCAGAACTATTTGACCTCAGTTTATATTAAACCATCATTAGTGTGTATGGTAAGTTGGAACAAAGAAATTTCTGACAAGAAGTGACTAGGCAAAGTTTCTGAAACCATGCCATTATCAGAATTTTATTTTAGCCGAAAAACAAAAGCAAAAGTAAAACCATCCTATCATTTTCTCAGGCATGAACTGCCAACACAATCAAAAGAATATGGTTCAATATTAATGCTAGTTCACAAAGGTGATGACTTGGACAATAGCAAAAGTAAATCATCACACACACCCAAAAAATTAAACTTAAAACAGGTTGAGCATGTTTTAGAATCATAGTCAAGCAACTCAAATCATTGTACTTCATTGCACAACAAATACCAAAGAGTTCTGAAATCATAGAATATGAAAAGAGGAACTGTAGACTGCGTTGTACCGAAACGATAAACGCAGAAGAATTGAGGGCTAAATGTGCAATAATGATTCAATAAATTACTGATCCCAACACCCGCTGCAACCAACAAATGGAATCCTCTGTAGATTCATTTCCCAATAAAGATAGCAAACAAAAACACATAAACACATTTTGACAACCATTTGGGGGAAAGCAAAAATCATCAAAAAATTATAAAATGTTCTCTTCTGAATCATCATTTCAAACAAACTTAAAACCAACCCAATGTCAAAAAACCCCATCTTTACAGAATTCAGCAAATACCAAACTCAACCCAACAGCCAAATCAGAATCATACATCAAAATCCTCAAAAGGGCATATTCAAATCAACATTCCCAGCAAACCCAAATCAGCTCAGCCTCAAAAACTAAGCCCCCACAAATCCCAGACCCATTAACCCATCACAGCGTTAGAGCAGAAACAGATTGAGAAAGTACCAGAATGAGAAATAAAACGCAAGGAGACGGAGGTGCATAGATTAATGGAGGCGGCCACCGCAGTGGATCCGTGAACGACGGCGTGCTCGCCGGAGAGAATGATCTTTCCGGGAGCTCTAGCTTTCACCTCCATCTTTGCTTTACTGTTGCAGCAAGTTTTGTCTTTTTTGAAAAAATCGAATTCAAATTTGGAAAAACCTGTAGTTCCTAAAATGAAAATTTCAAATTTGTTTGAACTTTATTTAAGTTGTCCTGTTCCTAAAATAAAAATTTTGTTCTGACATGTTCACTGCTACGTGATAATAAAAATATGTTTTTAAAATATAAATAACTAAAATTATTATTTTATTTTTATTTTTTTATCACATCTATGAAATTATAAATTTGCCCCCGTCTTTTTCTTAAATTTATAGAGATGTGCCATCAATTTTTCTCTCTTCTTCAACACCATGCTCAT
>JAYMTA010000669.1:0-25431 GCA_036897625.1 Pelargonium cotyledonis
TGTTCAAAGCAAAACCCCGTAGTTAAAACCGCCCGAGGCGGCTACATTATACGACACTCAAACCCTAGCACAAAGAGAGAGAGGCGGCTGCATGCTTGCGGAAAAATCTTTCACTATGGGTATATTTTGAAGAAATAATTATATTTATTAGTTAAACCAAAAATATGTTGTAGCAAAAATAAATAGCCTTCAAAATGACTTCAAATCCATACTATGTATGTTAAAGTTGGTGAGGATGCATAAAGTGTTGCCACCTCATCAACTTTAACAATTTGAAGCTTTCTCCTTGCTTCAAGCTCAAGTGATCTTTCATTTTTTGTCGGTTACGAAAAATCACTCAATAACTAATAAAAAAAATTAATAGTTATCACTATGACAATCACTATTATACTTTAGTTATAGCAAGATGTGATATGGTTTATATAGAAGTTGTCTACTCTATCAATTCTTCACTTTTCCGATGTGGGACTTTTTCACAATTTCATAAACTTTATATACTTGAACTTCACTTTATATTTTTTAATGTTTTTTCGATGTGTGATTTATAAACAATTCACTTTACTATTCTCTATAAGTATTAATTAGGCAGACAGACATCAAGATAAATGAATGAGAGAATAGAGATACATGATGGAGACAAGAGTTGCAATTTACAAAATAGAATTGAATAAAAATTAAGCTCTAACATAAGTTTATCACAAAAGTCTTGAACAATATTATCCGACTTAAACAATGAAATAATAGTGATTGATGATGATGGAACACATTATTCTTCATATGTATTAATAATATAAGTTCACAAATTCGGTAATATGTAATTAGATAAATTATGCCTAGGCGTGTTTAGACTCAAGATCTCTATCTACCTTTTGCTCAAGCTATTAAAAAACTTGGTAGACCAGAGAATAAGTCTTCGCATTTTTTTTCATTTAAAGTTTAATTTCTATTAGTACCATGCGTGTAAACTTATTATCTAAGATTAGTTTTTCATTCATGAGCAACTTCAAAATTAGTTCTTCATTAGATGAATGTGAAAGAGCTGAGCATTGCTCATGTAGGAGTCATCTGCAAGTGATCATTTGTGATATATATATGCACACATTTACTTATAATATTTGCTTTATTTATCTTTAAGATCAATTAGATTCTTCTATAATTAATACTACATACAATAGTATAAGTCGTTTTATGCATTCCATTTCCCATGTTTTTTGTTTTCTTTTTTAATTTTATCATAATGGTAATAGTTTATGAAAGCAACAAGTATTGACATAATTACTATTGGTTCATAATAGTAAAGTGAACAAGCATGAATCTTCTATTCCGTGTAACGCACGGGGTTAAAAACTAGTATGATAATAATAATTTGACACTTCCTTGTTAATTTTAAGCTAGGTAACCATCAATATCAATTAGTAATTACCTTCCATAGTGGAAAATAAGAGGTTCTCACAAGAGTTTAGAGCAACAAAAATACCATTTCACCCATCATTTTCTAATTATTCATCCAAACATACAAGAATATTTTAAAATTAAAATTTCAACAAAAAATATTTTCACTAAATAATATAGTTGTTGCATTTACATTCTTATTTTTACAAAAAAAAAAAAAAAAAAAAAAAATTAGAACTTGCCTTAACAAATCCATTTATTAAACAATTAATTCAAGATAAACATTAAATAACTTCATAATTAGATCAATTATTTGGCACACTTTATTGGTGCAACATTTAAAACATTCATTGTATTGTAACATGTAATAATTGAACAAATAATAGGAGCAACCTCAACTTGTCAAGCTTATCACATTATCCAATTCTCATTACAAACTTAATACAAGAAAATTTGTGAGTCTAGTCCTAATCACAATCACTAAAAAAGGAAAAAACAAATTTAATTTAAAGAGAAGAAAATATGGATTCCCCAAAAAAGACAGTGGCAATTATGTAAATGCACACACACATCATTTTGTCCACACCCAGATAAAAATGTCTCCTTTATTTTTGCTTCTCCTTCTCGTCATCGTCGTCGTTATCATTATCATCTATTTTGGTCTTCACTAAGGTTGGGTTTTGGATAAACTTGAAAAAATCACAGACACAGCGACCCAACAACCTAAACAGAGCAATAGAGAGGTTCAAAAAGCAAGCTTTTTGTTCACGAGCTCTCTCTCCATGTGTGCCTCTGTTGTGGACGCAAACAAGTGATCGAGCAAGATACGAAGGTGAAGGAGGGAATTGAATCCATCTGGGAGGTGGGTAAAGCAATCACGGGCTTGAACCCATTCTGGGTCTCTTTATTCACCCTCCAATCCAGTGGTTTACGCAGCGCCACGTTTAGATTCGCCACCGTCCTCTTCCAGCTCGATCTCAGGATCATGATCATCTTCCTCGCCATTGTCTTTTAGGGGGGTGGAGATGTTGGTGTTGCTGCTGATTATGTGATTTGCGTTGGACTGGGTTTTCTGGGTTTCTTGTTCAGAGGATATTTTTGTTGCTTTCTGGGATGGATCGGTCGGCAGCCACGGTGGGGCCGGGGATGGACTTGCCGATAATGCACGATAACGATCGTTACGAGCTTGTGCGCGATATTGGGTCAGGGAATTTCGGGGTGGCCAGGTTGATGAGAGACAAACAGACTGACGAGCTTGTTGCTGTCAAGTATATCGAGAGAGGTGAGAAGGTTAGTAACCAATTTTCACTTGGCTTCATACATTTTTTTTCTTCTTCTTGTATAGGTTGTTATATGATTGTTTTTTAGTGGTTTATTTGGTTTCTAGTGTTTTGAGCTTAGTTGCTTGTAATTGGTTCTTGTTTGTTTGAATTTGAGTTGGGTGTTCACTGGAATTGAATGGTTTGTTAAGTGATTTGGCCCTTCAGAAGTGAGAAGTAATGGGTTTTCTAGTTTAGCAGTGTGTGGGTTGTTTTAGAATTTTGGTGGGTTTTTCTTAGATTGATTCAGCTTGTCTTGTTCTTGTTGAAACTTGAAGGTTAGTAGTCTATGGTATGGTGTTATGGGTGATTAAAGATTTACTGAACTCAATTTACTACTTTATGGGTTTTGAATTTTGATTGATTTATTGGCCATTTGGCCTGTGTTATGAGTGTTATGTTCCATTTGAATTTGATTAGTGGATTATTCAGTGTTCTTGTGAAGTCAGCTGTCTATTGAGTTGTGCGTTTCTGAGGAACATAAACGGAATCAAAGTGAACATCATGAAACTTAGTGCTCTGATTGGTTACCAAACTTTATGAGGAAAGAAACAAACTACAAAGTTTCTAAAGGCTTCTCTGACTTAGTAATGGATTTGTCAAGTGTTCACATTGTTGAATGTCAATTTGAATTGTGGATAAGAACGTTACACTCGTTGAAACTACTTTTTTTGTTTGGCTACCAAGAATTTGTTGGAAAGACTGAAAAAAATAATAATATAAGAAGTAGAATATGGGAATTAATGGTGTTTGTTAAATAGTTGCAATTTGCCATGTTGTGGTCTATAATTCTCTTGTGATGACCGTTGGAATAACTTATGTCAATGTTACTTTATGTTTAGATTCTTTTCAGATCATAAAAAGTATTAAAGTCTTGATAACTTTAAGCTTTGTTTGATTGTTAAGAAGTTCCCTGAAAGAAGTTATCTTTAGTCATGTGCTTATGTTGAATTGCTTTCCGAGAAGTGGAAATCCAAAGCAAAGCTAAATAATCATACATGGTTTGTTGACAAAAGGTTTTTTTTTTTTTGCTTATTCCTCTGTATGCAAAGATTCACATTTTACTTCCGTATAATTTCTGGTAAGGTGATTTATTCTTGTAAGAGAATATATCTGTTTGCACAGATTGTGATTAGATGAGATGGCAACATGTGGACACTCTTTGGTTTCGATAAAGTAGCATGAGACTCTATGAAGAAACATGTGGTGACAAGATATTAGATATCCTAGAAAAAGGGTTAGTTAAGTAATAGATTCCAAAAGCCAATGACTGGAAGAGTTATGGGGATTGGGGACTTAGGTAGTCAATAGCAGCTGTGCCTTCAAGTTTGTCGTTTGTTATAATGTGGCAGCTCCTAAGCTGTGTTTTTGGCAATATTTAATACAAAAAACTTGCGCTTTCTAGGTTTCTTTGTTTGGTTTTCAATTTTTTTTATCCCAATCCAATTTTGTGTATTACAGATAGATGAGAATGTACAAAGGGAAATTATTAATCATAGGTCATTGAGGCATCCGAACATTGTCAGATTCAAAGAGGTATGTTCATTTGTTGCATCCTAGCCAATTTATCTGCTTGCTCTCCTTGACGACACCTATAATTCACTTATCGGTTAGTAAATTTACAGG
Source organism: Pelargonium cotyledonis (assembly GCA_036897625.1). Taxonomy (NCBI): domain Eukaryota; kingdom Viridiplantae; phylum Streptophyta; class Magnoliopsida; order Geraniales; family Geraniaceae; genus Pelargonium; species Pelargonium cotyledonis. The sequence continues at coordinate 4,338 of JAYMTA010000669.1, forward strand.
TCATATTAACTCCTACTCATTTGGCTATCGTAATGGAATATGCTTCTGGAGGAGAGCTTTTTGAGCGGATATGTAATGCTGGCCGGTTCAGTGAGGATGAGGTTTTTGTCTGATGCATTAGCTATTTTTTGTTTACTACTGATCCTATTCTTTATAATTTATTTTGTGGACTATGCACCTGCAGGCTCGTTTCTTCTTCCAACAACTTATATCAGGAGTGAGCTACTGTCACGCAATGGTAAATTCATGAGTTTCCCTCTAGTTTTTTTTTTTAAAAAAAAAATTACCCAAAAACGTATGGCTAGGTAACTGAGTTTGATTTTTGTTTCTGTATTACTTTTTTGAAGCAAGTATGCCACCGTGATTTGAAATTGGAGAATACTTTGTTGGATGGAAGCCCTGCTCCTCGTTTGAAGATCTGTGATTTTGGATACTCCAAGGTACCAATCACCTTTAATGTTTACACTGTTTTCTTATACAGATTTAGTGTGCTTATTGTGATTTATAGTTTTTTTATCTGGCTATGTGCTGATATTGGATTGGCACATAGCAATCCCTTGTGTGTTCATCATTTTTGGTGCCATCTTCTGTTGTCAGTGTAGTTCTATTTTTAACTCATATTGCCTTTTCAGTCTTCAGTGCTGCATTCACAACCGAAATCAACAGTTGGAACGCCTGCATATATTGCTCCAGAAGTATTACTTAAGAAGGAATATGACGGCAAGGTAATATTTTATTGATTATTTAAAAGTATAACTTTGTTCAAGTAAAATTTACTTTGTTGATCAATTCTCTCTCTCTGAAATGAAGCATCTATGAGCTATTGAGCATATCAATGTGACTAACAAATTTTGACCCGTTGGACAAGAATAAATGGGTTAATATTACTTCCCTTCCTATTATATCACTTTTGTGTCCGTGCATTCTTATAATAATTCATTGTTCTATGCTTCTGTTTAATATGATTGCAGATTGCTGACGTGTGGTCCTGCGGGGTGACCTTATATGTCATGTTGGTTGGTGCATATCCCTTCGAGGATCCTGATGAGCCGAAGAACTTTCGCAGGACAATACATGTAAGTTTTTGCACTTTGTCATGACTGAATGTGTCGGATAAATATCAAAACAGTTTACTGATATTTGGCTTTCACTTGCAGCGAATATTGAATGTGCAGTACTCCATTCCTGACTATGTTCATATATCTCCGGAGTGCCGCCAGCTGATCTCAAGGATTTTTGTAGCTGATCCTGCAAAGGTTAGTGATTTCTCCTATATGTATGTACTCAATATTACCTTTATACTCTATCACACCCTCCTCCCGTGTTACATACGATCCATGCATCTTATGACTTCTAGGTCAACCAGACTCTAATACCATGTAAAGAACCAATTCATCAGAAATTTTGAACTGATAGTCAAGACTCAATATTAACTTTATACACCAACACTATCAAACACGTCATAATCTCGTTTCAATTTCCATTTTGCAACAGAGGATAACCATGGATGAGATTAGGAACCACGAGTGGTTTCTGAAAAATCTCCCAGCAGATCTAGTGGATGAAAACATGAACAACCAATTTGAAGAGCCCGACCAACCAATGCAGAGCATTGACGAGATCATGCAGATAATTGCTGAGGCCACTATACCAGCAGCTGGTACCAGCAGTCTCAACCAGTATCTTACCGGAAGCCTGGACATTGACGATGATATGGATGAAGACCTGGAGACCGATCCCGACCTTGACATCGATAGCAGTGGAGAGATCATTTATGCAATGTGATTATAGCGACACCCACTGAAAACACACCGGTTTCATCCATGCACAAGAAGGAAGGAATGCATACAGTTTCGGAAAATATTTATCTCAGTAGAATATGAAAATCCTTGCTAAGCATGTATTTATGTTACATTAATCACCTTTTCATGTGATTTTGTTGTCATGCCAAATAATGCTATTATCTGTTAATTGTGTAATATAATAGGCTGCTTTCCACAAGCTCAGTATCTAATTGGTGATTTTCTGATATTCTTGCAAGTACAAAGCCTAGTTATTTATGAAAATTGCCTCTGGCATAAACCATTGAAAATATTGGAACTTACACGTGTATATATATATGCACATAACTTTAAAACAAATGAATAAAATGATATACAAAGCTCAACATTGTGATCAGGTACTGGTTGTCAGCAAAAAACTGTACACTCAGTGATTGTAGTTTATTATCTATCTAAACTAGAAAGAAATGGGGCATGAGAGGCTCTCCTTGGATTTGGACAGTTCTCATCAGTTCTTGAGCTTGTTGGTGGAGATAGTGACATTTGATTTTTCTGCAACAAAATTAACTTATGCTTGTCAGCTCTTAAAGTATGATATCAGAAAGACTTGGACTTTGTTCTCTTTATCTCTCTCCAGTTACCAACCTTCAGTTTGTTATTTATGCTTCGGTCTTCGCCAAAACTTAAACGTGGGTTTCTACCCATGGCAGCTCGGTGACGAGCCAGCTCTTCTTTGACACGGGTAAGATTCATCTCTGCTCTATGTACCCGGGCTTTGAGGTCTTCGTTCTGGAGTTTTAGGGTGTTGTTTTCTTCCTGATGGAACACCATTAAAACTCTTATAACATGGAAATAAACACATTTGATGAAATATGTTTCCAATAATTCAAGGTGATGCCAATTTCAGAAAAGCTAAATTTATAAAATCTTGCCTTAATTTTAGCGTGGTGATGAATACGTTGCTGCAGGTTTTGTTGACCAGACAGCTTCTTTGTCTCTTCTTCGAGTTCCATCACTCTCTTCTTGTGATTAATGCTCTCAATCTACAAAGATGAAAACCAGCTAAATATAGAGAGACAGAATAAAATGTAGGTAACTGTTGTTATCTAGTAATTCCAAACAAATGTAAAATCACCTTCAACATATCATTTTCAGTTTTGAGTAATTGTTCTTGCTGACGTAGTTTTTCTAATGTTATCTGGGCAACTACCAACTCGGCCTGTCTTCGATCACTTTCCTCTAGCCACCTAAAAGACAGAAGTTGAAAAGCTTAGAACGCTGAAGATGAATAGATAATGACTGAAGGACTGATTAATACTCGAACTTGATGATTTGTTAAAAACGGTTACGTACCCTGTTCTGTCCTTGATAAGTTCATTCAGTTGTTGCTTTAGTTTAATCACATCTTGCTCCTGAGGAAAGAAGAAAAATCAGGATATAGTAATTTCCAGACATTGAAAAGACAAATGAAGAAATCTAATGCTAGTATCATCAAATATCCTTACCTCAGAATCTAAATTGTGAAGTCGAGCATTTTCCGCTATCTTCTGAACTTGCTGGTTGTCTAGCAATGACTAAAATATGCAAAACAGATAATGTGAGAGATAACATAAGCATGGCATCTTGCATACTAAGTCTAATTTGGAACGTGTTCTGCGTTTTTATAAGCAAAAGTACCCCATTAACTATAATTCCAAGAAGGGAATAATAAACACAAGTACATACACTAATGTTAATGTATCCCACGTCGAAAGCTGGTTTGGTTCACTCCACTTATTGGCTTAAGCTTATGGGTTGGAGTTAAGTTTAATACGGTACCAAAGCTGGTTTGGTTAGGGCCAAGTGACACGTCTTTGTTGCCTCCCTCTTTTTTGTCCACGTGCAGGATCCGTTGTGTTATCCGGCCTGCACGTGAAGGGGAGTGTTAATGTATCCCACATCGAAAGAATGTGAAAACTGTCACCACTTGAACTTAGATTTAATAACCAAGAATGTGTTTTGTACTTGTGGTACTCAATCTTTTGCCTAGCATTTTGGTCCTTCTAATTACTCTCTTATGGGAGTTTCTTGTTGCTTGACTGAGGCTATTTTACCTCCTTGACTGAGGCTATTTTACCTCCTTGGAAACTCAGTCCTCTTCATTATTAAAATATGACATTTTTCCAATATAAAAAATATTAATACTATCATAGACCATCAAAATGCAGAAAGTCCAAAAGAGACAGCAAATCAACTTAATAGTATAATATTACAATGTAAGATCAAAACAAACTTATCTGCTTAAAAGACCATAACAATGTAGAAAATCCATTAAAGAAGAGAAGATGGAAATTGCATTAAAAAAGATGCAATAAGTACTAGAATTATAGCTACTACAGTTTTTAAGCTTACCGCATAATTACTCATATCCAGCTTGAGTCCCAACAAATCTCGAATTACATCATGAGTCATGCTCTCAGCAGCAGCTAACCTGGCATTCAGTGAGAATATCTGGAAAGAGAATTTCGAATGATGAGTCACGTATGTATAACTCCAATTTTGTTATTGAACTTCCAAACCCACATGAGATCAGTGACATCTACCTCTTTCTGTCGACTAACTGCCAAGGATTCAAGCTCTTGTATACGCAGCCTTGCAGCTGTAAGATCCTCATCCTTCTCAGATTTCATTTGTTGCACCAAGCCCAACCCAATGCATTTAAAAGGTGAACCAGAACCTCTAGGGCGTGTGGCATTTTTTTCTGATTTATTTGATAAAGAATTTGATATCTGGGTGGATGGGCAATCAGGTTTGACTTGTTCAGCCATTGCTTCTAGTGCCTTGAACTGTTCGAAAATAATTTGAGACGAATAAGCATCAGTTTAACAACCTTTTTTCACTGATACAATTAGAAGTAAATTTGATCAATCTTTATCCACGGACCGACCTTTTGCTTGTACTCAGAAGCCTGTGCTTCTGCGTGCAAGTTTAACTCAGAGATGTGTGCTTTGAGTTTTGTGATCTGTTCACAAACAGGAGAATAGATTCAAACTAAGACAAACTATCTTAAGCTCCCATTAATAACAAATGCATGAGACAGAACCTCACCTCTGCTTCCCTGTCAGTCATATCCTTCTCAAGAACTTTGACATGCTTCATTGCCTCTTGAAGGTTCTTCTCTCTCTCTTCTAAATGCCTATATACAGCAAAGAAAAATTATACATAAAAGCAATTTTCAGATTTCAGAAAACATTTCTCAAAAAATAATACAGCACAATTGATCTACACCTTTTCATTTCAGCATCAGCACTATTAACGTTCTGTATTTGATGTTTTAATCCAAGAAGCTCCAATTCTAGGTCTTCACGTTGCAACCGTTGTCGTTCAGCTTCTCCTTTAATTATGTCAACCTAACATAAAAGTTCAATTCATGAGACGTCACGATCATAAACTTTTAGAAGGGAGTATTATGCCTACTGATTTAATTACCAAATAAAATTCACCTTGTTCTCAAGTACATTTACAGTACATTCTAGCTCTTCAACAGATCTTTCTAAAAGCTTCACCTCTGCTTCCTTCTCTTCAGCATAGGTCTTTCTTAATTCAGCTATCTGCCAATACACACAAAGAAAGAGTTGAAAAACACAAAACAGACGAGACAACCAATATGTACTGCATGTCAAATTAGTAAGCACCTGTTGAGTCTCCGCAGCAATCGCTTCATTTTCTTCAGCCCTAGCCTCTGCCCTTTCAAGCTTCTCTTCCATACTATGAATCTTCAGAAGAAGGCAATCCCTCTCACTTGTAAGCTCATTCAAGTCGCTCCTTAAGGATTCAACTGATTCATTCATGACTCTAAAAGTGTTGCTCATTTCAGATAGTTCCATTTCCAGGCTCTCAATCATCTTCATTCTCTCTGCTAACTCTGCCTCCATAGAATTTCTTGCTGATAAGGCATCTGCAACATGAGCTCTTAACTCTACATTTTCACCAGAAAGCAATTCTTGGGACTTGCGTTCTTTTGAGATATCCAGCTCAAAAGAAGAGATTATGTCAGCTTTCTCCTGCAACTGAGTTTCAAGCACTTGGATATGAGCAACAGCTTCTTCAAGCTCACCAGATTTTGCTGCAAGTTCATCTTCTAAAGCCTCCATGGATGCGACAATTTCCTCTATTTCATCTTTTTGGTCCTTGGAATTAGAAGCAGACTCCTGCAACAGACTCAAATCAAATAACAGTCCTTTCAAGACCTCATCCTTCCTCAATAACTCATCATGAAGAGTCAAATTTTCAGATATCAGCTGTCTAGCATGACACTCCAAGCACTCCAACTCTTCAATAAAGCTAGATGTCATTTCTACCTTCACCAATACCTCATTCAATATATTCTCAACTGTTGCAAAACTATCTTCATTCAGCAGTTGAAATAATTTGCTTCCCATCATATCCACTGTACCCAAAAGTTCGACATTTTTCATCTCCATACCAGTCTGTAAATTGCCAATGCGAGTCTCCAAGGAAATCATTTCATCTTGCAACCTATGGTTTTCCATATCAGAAGATTCTAGGCGACTTTTGCATGATTCTAAAACACAATTATTTTCTTCCAGTTTTTGAAGGATCGCAACTCTTTCTGTCTTTAACTTTGTTATCTCACATTCCAGTGCTCTGTTTTCTTCTTCCAAGCTGCTTATTCTGTGTAACTCTGCATTTTTTCCATCCATCTCATTTTTCAGTTTGCATGATGAAGTTTCCAGCAGCAAAATCTCCTCTTGAAACTTTTGATTGGTTTGACTCAGGTCTGAGATTTGACCGGCAGAAATTTCCAAAGCTGTTTCCTTCATCTCCAGCTCCTTCAGTAACTCTCTGTATTCCTCTTCAAGTACTTGAACCTGATTCAGTAGACTCACTTTAGCTTCCTTTACTTCACAAAGCTCATCTTTTAACACATCATGTGAATTAGCAACGTCCTTAAGCAAGCAGCTTTCTTCTTCAAGAGTCTTATTAACTTCACCCAACTGCGTAAGCTTAGAACTTTTCTGGTTCAGTTCTAACAAGAGATCTTGCTGCCCCCTTTGTACTTCTTCAAGTTTTTTTTGCAGAAGGGCAACCTCAGCTTCTTTTACCCCTAAGAAATGTCCATTCAGCTCTGCATCTACATTGCGGAGAATTAAATCTGTGTTCAAATTTTCCAGAACTGCAAAACAGCGGGTTTGCTCTTGTTCTAAATCAGCCTTTTGGAGTGCCATGTCCTCCAATTCTGACACAAAGATGAGAGACTCAAACTCTTTCGAGAACAAATCTACCATTGAAAGCTCAGCTTCAGATCGTAGAACCTCCTCCTTTTCTTTGAGAAGCTTCTCTTGATTTATAAGGGACACCAGAACATCAGAGTTACTTATGTCAAATTCTTTCATTAGAACCGCAAGCTGAGAACCCATATAATTAGATCTTTGCAGCATCAACTCCTCTTGGATCTGCAAATCAGATATCTTTTTCTCAAAAGTAGTTACCTTAACACTAAGCTCCCCAGTTTCTTTTTCTTTCCTTGAGATTTTGTCAAAACTGTTCTTAATGTCAGCCAGTAGTTTGCCCTCAACGAGTCTGCACATCTCAAGCTCCTGTCTTGACTTGAAATTGTGCTCCCTCAAGTTAGCTATGACCGAGTTTGACTCACAAAGACCATGTTGTAGTAAACCATTTTCTGCATTCAGACCTGTCACTGTTTCCAACAAAATTCCCAAATGGCAGAGGTGTAGCACTGACACAGCACAGTCCTTCACAAGTATCTCAGACCATACATCCTCAAGCCAAGATCGAACCAGCTTCTTAGAGTCTAAAAGTAAAGACTTCATGCAATTGAAATCACAGGATATAGACTTAAAGTTTTCCTTGAAAGTCATCTGGACCTCTGCAATGATATCTTCCAGCTCCACAACCAGATCTTCTGTTTCCAACAAATTTGAGCCAAACTGCTTATCAAGGTTTTCAAATTCCCGGCGACTCTGATCATTGATGGACTGTAAGCTCTTGACCTTGTTTAATAATGTAACCTTATCATTAATTAATGTAATTTCAGCTTTCTTCAGTCTTTCAATATCAAGCTTCATTGATTCATTTGCAATCATCAGTTCATTGATCATAATGTCAGCTTCTTTGATTGTGTCTTGTGCCTCCTCAAATTTAGCAAGAATACAAGAAGCCTCTGCAGTTTTCTGAGTTGCAACAATCTGTGATTCACCAACTTCTTGCTCAATCAACTGCAGAAAAAAGCAGGTTGGTATCACCAATAAAATGGATTAGCATTATATTGTAGCATATGGAAATCTTTAAGGTTACATTAGTAAGAGAATAAAAAAAAAAAAAAAAAAAAAAAAACAGGAGTATCTAAAAGATACATTAGTAAGTTCCAACAATATTACAGTTTACCTCTTTCTCATTTCGTAATTTGGCAATCTCTTCTTGGACTTCTTTTAAGCTTTCAAGTGCCGATTCTATTTCTTTTTTCAAAAGACGAATGGTAAGATCTCTGTCCACATGCTTGGAAGTGTTTCCAGGTTCCAAAGTTTTCTGACCACCTGAATGCCCACAGACAGTCTTTCCAACATTAAGAGAACACTCAGTGGTTTCAGTTCTTAGTTCATCATCATCTTGATTTCTTCTAGCATCTGTCTGCAACAATACATGCACATAATAAATTATTAAACTGAACGCCCAAATAAACCAATTACCTACAACTAATGTAATATAACCTCAAAGTATGAGCTACTGTAGGAGGAAAAGACATGAACTTACATCAACAGGCGTGCAATCTCCTTGCAAAAAATTTCTTGTAGGACTTTTGTCATGCTCCACATACGTGCTCACACTTGACCTAAGTGTGCATACACCAGCCTTCAGCTCAGCTACTCTTTCCCTTGCATCTGAAATGTCATTTGCTTCAACTTCTTCGAGCTTTTTTTCCATAGCAGAGAAACGTTTTTCCTCCTCCAAAAGCTTCTGCTTTATATCTGTATAGTTTCTCTCTGACTCCATAAGCTCCTCTCTCAGAGACTGAATCTGTTTCTCTGCTAGATCAATGACGGCAACCTGATCATTGAGAATGACATCTTTCCTCAGGTTCATCTCTGCTGATTCGCACAGCTGGACATCCTTGTGCTTTAATGCATCAAGATTATTAAGATTTATTTCTGATATTCTGTTGACAATTACAAAAGCAGCTGTTGCTCTAATTGATGCATTTTTAATGTGATCATCTGCCAGTTTCATTCTGCTCTCCAACTTTTCTATGCTAGTTTCTTTGGAACTCAACTCTGACATCAATAGAAGAATTTCTCTCTCCTTTTCACTGTGCTCCTGTTGATGTGCTTCAGTAATAGCCAAGGTCGCCCCTTTTAAAGTCTTCAACATGCACTCCACATCATTTCGTTTATCATTTGCATCCTCTAAACATCTCCTGAGTTCGTCTATCAGTGCTTCCTTCTCCAAAATGGTTCTTATCATCCTGCCAACTTGATCAGAAATCCAGGTCCTTCTATGCGGAAAGGAACTGGATATGAGGTCAAGCTGATCAGAAGCATCTAAGAGTGCCTCCTGGCCATCAGTAAGAAGATCTTCAATCTCATGGAATAGTATGTCCCATTCTTCAGATAATGTTGTTACTTCCCCACCTTTCTCCTCAAGTTTTCTACTTAATCTTTTGTTATCTTCAGTAATCAGGTATAGACTTTCCTGAAGCTCCTTCAATTCAGTTTCCATGTGAGTTAAATTCTTCTTGAATTCCATTTCTTTCATATGACTATCTTGGACTTGCTGCTGAAGTGAGGCAAGTTCTTCCTGCATACAGACAATCGCCTCAGCTGTTTCAGCCTCAGCCTGCTTCCGGACCTCATCCATTTCTTCTTCATTTGATTCCTGAAATGCATGATCATTTTGGTACCACATATTTAGCCTCTTGGCCTTTTCAAGAGAAGCTTGCATCCTCTTCAATTTTGATTGTAAGGGGTAATCCTCATACTCCAACGAGTTTGAAGACGAATTATCTCTTAACTCCTTAACAGCGAGTTCCTCCTTCATAGCAATGATTTCTAACTCTCGTTCACTAAGAAGCTTTGCATAACGACTGTTACTGTTTCTCATATCCTCCACCTGATTGATTGATAGAATTTGCTGGGACTCCAGGGCTTCTATAACAGATTTTGCCACATCCAGTTCACCTTTTGTATCTTCGTATTGTTTACTGATTAACAAAAGCTTTTCTGTTGTATGCTCAAGATCTCTATTCACACGTGTAGCCCATTCCTCTGTTTCACAACGAGATGCCCTCTCTTCATTTAGAATGATTTTAATGATATCCAGTTCCAGAAGCAAATTCATAATTTCTTCATCATGTTTCATCAACAGTGGCTCAAGTTGTTTTTCTTTCATCTTCTCATTCTGAACAGCCATAGGGATGTGATCTTCAAAAGTTGGAGCCTCTGATAAATCCTGATAATATAGTTTGTTGCTTCTCATTAGTAGAATTCAGTATGCAGAAAAATAAATGAAAACAATGTGCATGTGAACATATCCACAGATAAACGTCAACATAACATTTAATATGACATAAGATTCCAGAACCCAAAAAAAAATCCACTAATTAGCATGAGATGTTTTTCTCGATACACAGAGGCCCCTCTTACATATATTTTTCTAACAATTTTCTTCACCCACCAATATGGAGCTTGGGACTTCCAACATCCCCACTAAAATGCAACCACTGCTTCTTCTTTTTCGCTCATTGCTGTCATGCAGCACTTCCATGCTACAAGCACTGCCATCTCTCTTATTAGGTGTCGTTTGGGAACTATTTTCGGATAAGGGCAAGTTTGAAACTCAAGGAAAATACTATGTTTAGATTATAGTTAGAGGAGAGAGAGTCGTAAAATTCCTATATAACCTGAGGTCTCAAGTTTGAGTTCAATGGAATGCAGTTGCACTAAAACTTGGTAGTTCGAGCTTTTCTGCCCTTGTGGTCTTATCAGCCCGAATGGGGGTTAGCCTGGGTGTGAGGTATGGCTTACAGGTGTTCATCACAGGCCCACTTCGAAAACCTCATGGTTAAAACAAAAAAAAAAGGAATAATCATGTCGTTTGACATTTTTGCCTGTGCTTTTTGGGATGACATATCCTTGTTGCCATTAATACATGCATGTCATTTGTTTAGCATTTGTAACTTTCTTATTGAGATAATCAAGTAAAAAATTGAGTGTTATGGATTTTTAGTATTTTATAATAAATAAAAGAAAAACTATATTTGTTTAAATTGTCAAGTACGTGTATGAGATCAATATTTGGTAGTTGATATATAGTCATGAACATTGATATTCTTTATAGACCATATTAAATATAGCTCGATGAACTTAAATTCAAATAATAAGTCATTGTATAATTTGAAGGGTAATTAAATAATTGTCCTACATTTTTCAACTTTTTACATTATTTTTTTAATTTTGAGCCAAACACAATAATCAGTTCCCACTACTTAATATTCTTTATTTTTCATTCGCTTTCCCATGTGTCAAATGTCCTGATCAATTTATTTTCCCATTGTCATACAATACCTTATTATATGGGGTGGTGGGCTTTGATACCTAGTTGATTTTTCCTAATCTGTTGGATTGGTGAATTTGTGAAGATGTTGATTTAACATAGAATTCACTTGGAGTTATCTACACATACGGTCATTGAGGGACTTAAGACTTCCAACAGCATGTAAAAATACAAGGCAAAGTCTACTGTCTGTTGGCTATATCAATGTCAGGAGGGATCGAGGGATCGAGGGGACGCATTCCTTTGATGCTATCAATGTAATTTATTTCTTCTCGTGTTCCCCTTAAACACTATGAGAGTAAAATTACCTGTGTGGTATTACAGCTGTCATCTCCATCACAGGGCACAGATCTTAGATTGTCTAGCATCGAATGCATGTCATTCATTTCTCTGCATAAAAGGAGGAAAAGGAAATAGCATCAACAATCCAGAAACTATTTCAATAAGTTAAGGTTTTTTTATCAGAAACATAAATCCTATGGACTTAGAAAGAGTCTGATCAGATATCATTACCTATGGAGTTTTGTGTTCTCCTTCAAACAAGAATTTAGATTGCACCTGCATTCCTCTAACTCTTTCATTGTGTTCTTCAGCTGCAAACAATAAACATGTCATGTCAAATATATGAAAAAACTGAACAAAAGAGAGTATAGACTTGTTTTTGTTTTCATTAACCAACCTCCAAGCGCAGAGTATTGTTCTCATTGTTGATGCCGGCAGCTTCCTATGTTAGCGGAAAAATGTAAAAGGTCAAACCATAATTGAAAAGGCAAAACAATTCTGAAACAACTCAAAATTAAACACAAATTTTTTATCCTCCTTTTGGTATGGGAATGACCATGTAATATAATGCTATGAAGAGAAGAACCAAAAAAAAAAAAAAACTAAAGTAAAGTAATAGAAGAGGACATTATGTTCTTCTCCTTTAACTTTCATCTTCTAAAAATATACTGACAACTGACATGTGTGAAGAGAGAAAAACTGAAGAATCTGATTAAGAATAATAACTGTAACCTACTTGAGGTTGCACATTAAGGTTTGCATTTTCCTGCTGTTTTGAGTTTCCATCAAGAGACTGAAGCAGCTGCAAAAAGAAAAGAAAAAAAGATGAGGTTTGTTCACACAGATCCGTACAGCAAGTTGAATAAAAGACTAAAGAACATTTGTATCAAATTCTGTAAACACCTGATCACGCAGTTTGGATAGCTCAGCCTGGAGTATCTCTCTCTCCCCTTCTTCATAGAATTCTTGAAATCTACAAAATCAACAAGGAATCCACTTGTTAAATTATTGGAGCATTAGAGAACTATTTTTTGTTTGTGGAAAACATACCTCCTGATTTGTTCCAACAGCCTTATATTCTCCAAGGCAAAGCGAGTTACTTCCGGGTTCCTATCAACTTTAGCTTGAAGCAAGTGAATCTGTTCTGTTAGTGATCTATTCTCTTCCAGTAAGTAAGTGTCAGCTGGTATTGAGCCGCTTAGAAGTGACTCCATTCTTTGAATCTTGTCTTCACGAAATCTTAACATCATTTTTATGCTTCTGGTGTCTTCCTCTCTTTGACGAACCTGACAAGCAAGATGCGATAGTAATTTCAGCCAAAAAAACAGCATAAAAATAAGCAAACAATAATAAGAAATAAACCAAAGTAAAAAAATTTAAGAAAATATACCAGACGGTTCAATTGTTCTATTTCAGCTTCAAGCTCCTTAACAGAAGTTTCTGCCATCTGCTCCCTTCTCAAAGCACCAGCAAGTGTTGTCTCCAGAGATTTCAACTGATTTAGAAACCAATATGAGCATAGAGTTATACAGACAAACGCATACAAAGTATGATGACCACGCTTATGAAAAGTTAGAGATAACTTAACATGCTTGCAATTCATAAAAGACGGTAAGTAAGAAATAGGCAAACCTGTTTGGTAGACATTCTAACGGTGCCTTTGGGTTCAAATCCAGGCAATTCTTCGGCCAACTGTTGGTCTGTGCAAGCACTTTCTTCAGTATCTTTCACGGATGTTGAACCAAATGACAATGCCCTGGAGATATTTTGGCGTTTAAGTATAGAAAGCTCCTCCTGTTCCAAAATGCACCCAATCAGTTTGATAAATAATTATTTACACAAAAACTTTCAGCAGAGCTTGACATGTAATGTTACCTGTAGAAGGCGTATCTGATGCCTTAGAGCAACGACATCCCCAGTAGAATCCTCATTGACTACAGCCTACAGCATAAAAGTGAAAAAAAATCAATACTTAAAAAGATTTAGGGGATAGCATCCGAAAATTCCTCCATATCTGTATTCATGCAGAGATCCACTTACATTATTTTGGATAAGCTTTGCTCGTTGAGCGAATTTAAGAGTATTAAGTGTTTCAGGTGCACAACTGCAACAAAAACAGGTGAACCAAAACATGCTTATTTCAATTTCACGACAGAGTGTATAAGTGCAAATGAAAAATAACATTTCCAGATAAAATTACTAACCAGATAGAAGGGCTGACATTTGCAATGATCATTGTTTTTGAGTTTCCTCCAAGTGAGTCCTGCAATTTATTCAGTGTCATACATGGTATCACGCTTCTAATATGAGATTAGTGAAGGCAATGAGTTTAGGTTTAACCTGAAGAAGAAAGGTAAGCCGTGAATCCCTGTACGGAATATGCCTTGGTCTCCCATTTGCATTATCTACTAGGACCATGATTACATGGCTTCACATAATAAAAAGTTAATTACTTTAAAGCCTCCAACCTAGATAGTGATTTAACTGGGAACATAAACTGGAACCATAAAAGCACAAATATGTGCAAGAGAAGTAGGTAATAATGGAAGTACCCCAATGTAGATAGTGATTTATTAATGCTAGCGGCTTCCTTCAAACGCTCACCTTCAGCTCCAGAGGCTTTCTGCCTGTTAGGAATGATTATGAGATGGGCATGAGTAATACCATGCTACTATGAGAATAGAGTATATGTGTCAGCAACCTCAAGTACAACAAATGATGTGATACCTTTCAGAACCTGCAAGATCCACAAGATTTAGTCTGGCAAATCGTAGGTTCTTTGTGGAATCCTTTTCCCACCTACTCTCAATTTTACATGTAAATACACTGTGCGAACGACTACTCTCTCTGTTCATATTCGTTGCTGCAACTCTCCTATTTGAAGAACCCTGTGCAAAATAAACCGCTATATTTAATGCAAGCAAGAAACTTTGAAAACATTTAACTGAGAAAGATAATGATCAAAGATTGTAACCTGAACTAGAAGCCTTAGGATATCGCTTACTGTCCGAACTTCGAATTCAGAGAGATTTTCTACATAGACTCCCATTGTAATGTCCTCACGAAGCTACAAATAGAGGATAAGAACAACAGAAACAAAAACATATATGTGAATAAGAAAAACACAGACCCATAAAAACAAAATAAATAACTAAAACTTACAAGCAAATTGGAAGATGATGGATCAAGTAGATCAGTTATTTGTTCATTGTATATTTCCAAGAAAGAGCATTTGCAGTAGTATTTTAATTTCTCATCCCTCCGGCTTTCCTCCTCCTGCAATTTGAAAGATGTTACAGAAACAGATACAAGCCACAGTTAACATGAATAAATCACAGGGAGAATTGAACCCAAACTTACAGCTTGAATTCTTGCAAACAAGAATTCAAATATACGAGGTGTCATTCCACGATGTGCACTGGGCTTCACTTCTAAATCATCAATTTCACCAAGCATTGTGTATGTCTTCCCACTTCCAGTCTGCATGCTCAAAATCATGCATATTATAATTGTTTGGAAGTTAAAAGATTTTTTAAATATAAAATGGGGTTTATATTCACTGAAATCACATAAATTTCAGCTTTCAACTAGAGAATATTAGATGACACTAAAAGCATATCAATTTTGTCAATCTATAAACACCTGGTTATAGTACCAGAAAATACATGCTAAGGAATATAGGATAAGTCCCTTCTTTTACTAGATAGCTCATAAAGGTATGCTCCGTGGTACATTACACATTTAGAAAGCCATCAAATTTTCAGCAAAAATGTGACCCAACATTTAGTGGGCTGAAATGCCCAATTACCTCTAATTCATATATATCCAAACATGAAAAACCTATGTAGGTGAATGGTAGACGAATGTACAAAAAATGCAAGATCATTAGTGCTTGCCATAATGCTATCTAGATGCAAGTTAATGTGAGGTTTCTCGAATTTTATTAAGTGAGCAACGAAACAATTCAAGTGATGAAAAATTACCTGTCCATAGGCAAACATGCAGCTATTGTATCCAGACAGACAGTTCTCCACCATAGGAAGACCAGCCATCCTAAAAAGAGTTTCCTGCAAATTCCAGTTTAAAAACGACAATTAATATACCAAAAATATATACCACGGCAGTTACCACAATCCAATTTTACATAACAATACCTGATCGATTGTCTCACATGCTACGTGATCAAATGTGAATCGAGTTTCCGGTGGCCCAATATAAGTAATGCATTGAGAACTCTCTTGCTTCAAGCACCTGTTATAACCTTGTGTACTCCTCTCCATGCTATTGAGAGGACGGATGCGTATAATAACCTGTGAAATTTCAATACTTATTAACATAATTCAAATGTCTAAATTTAAAGCTCCAACATTTCCTCATTTAGCACTATATCAATGACAACTTGACAATTACTTCAATGAAACACTAAATGAGCTTCCTTACCTGCACATTGTGATCCATCCAAAACGATGAATCTTCTTTGAGATCGAAATGAGGCACTTCAATCGTGTTGACAGCTGTAACCGAACCCGAAGAAATTGGAATCCCTTTATACAGTGCAGCAAAGTTCCCTCCCCTCGTCCCTCCATTTCCATCAACAACTTTACTCCGAACCCCCAAATTCAGAGCCTTGTTAACACTCTTGGTGGGCGTGCTCTGAGTGGAATTGCTCTCAGAATAACCAGAAGTAGCTCTCCCCAATGTCCTGGTTGACTGGGGAGTCATGTTCATAAAACCCCCATTTCGATAACCGGCCCTCCCATCATCACGCCCTTCAGCCAAAGCCGAGCTGGCCTCACTCTTCTGAGCCCACCCGAACCGTTTCTTAGCAGAAAACGCAGCCCCATGCTTCTCCGGAGTGCGAAGCGGCAATGCAGGATCTGCAGCTTTTCTCTTGGGCTTGGCAGGAGTCCCCTCAACCCTACTCCGACCACTCACTTCCTCTTCTGGTCTAGGCTCCTGTATAGCGTTCAACGGCGCCCTAGGCTGCTCGGTGCCGGGCTGAATCACAGTTATATCTCTAGGGTTTACAGGAACATTCTCAATTTCATCACTCTTTCCCGAATTCCGGCGAAGGAATTTGAAATCTCTCAACATTTTGCTGCACACACAAAGAAACGAACAAAAAAAAAACTAAGAAACGGAAATTACAAGCTTTTCGGATGAGAGAACACGTAAACGATTAAACGATCCATACCTGGAAAAGGAACTGATGAACAAGATCCCTAGAGGACGAAACCCCGAAATGGCTCTGGTGAGCGACTGAGACCAAATTGATTTTGGCTGGCTCTTCTTTAAACTTTTTTGCAAGAATCATGAAAAGAAATGTGTAGTTTTTGAGCTGGATCTTGATCTGATTATTCAGCTACACATTACCATCATTGTCTTCTTCTTCTTCAGTTTTAGTAACACTGGTTCTGAGTTCAAGCACATGACTCAGTTCAGTTCTCTCTCTCTCCCTCTAGTCTATTTGGGCAGGTTCTGTATTTGAGAATTTGAATTTTGGGTTCTGCTTCTTGATTTGAAGATTGAAATGGACGGCTGCGATTTGATCTGCGATCAATATTTGAAATTTGCAGGCACAGTTAACAATAACGTCGCGCTAGTTGGATTTGAAATGGGATGGGCTTTTTGGTCAAAAACCTGATGATTTGATTAATTAATGAACGTTTTCAACGGCTACATGGCCACGTGGAATCTTTTGACTGTAGAGTGTGGGTCCAACTCTTTATTTGGAATTATTACTGTAATAATAACTTATTAAGCTCAGATGTGTTTTTGAAATCCATTAGAGGCAACAGTCCTTCGAGTACAGGTTAATGTATGTGATTTTACAAATACTTTTGTTATGAATCTACGTTCCGCAGTTTTTGACGTCTTTTTAACTGAAAAGAAAGATTTTATCAATAAAATTAAGGGTCGGGGATCTTGAAAAAGAACAAAACAATCTTATCAGAACAAACAAGTCAGACCTGCCCAACTACAGCCGAAACTAGAACAAAACTAAAAACCTAAACATGTCGATCTTTCCTTTTGAGAAGACACCCATGAAAAACATATGACTCCCATTATCATATAAGGGTGTTGAGGCAAACCTAACATATCCCCCCGAATTGTCCTGCAATGTCGAACGCGCTAGACTTTTTTCCCCTACAGATGGATCATACCAATAACATCCCACCACCTCGAAACTTGATCCTGCCCCGAGTTAGTAGGCCTCAATCAAGCGTTGATACGACAGAGTTCTCCAACATCGTCTGGGTTGCATCGTTCTAACAACAGAATATTGTACATATACATCATGGCTTCTTTGTTTCCACCATGAGAGCATTTGCAGTGTCGTAAATTTCAAAGTAAAGTTGTGGACGTTCGTCTAGTCTACCAGAGTTGATAGGCAATGGCCTCGTCGTAACCCTTCCCCAAAACTTCCAAACTTACATCATAACCTACAACATGCGACCCAGATCTTCAAATTTCTCCGCAATTTTTGACGTTAATTTCTCAATAAAAACAAAATTTTATTTATAATATTTTTTAATCATTATCAATGGGAGTCTTTTGCTCGTATTATATGTTGTCAATGGAGAACATTTCACTCCAATTTTCGATTTATTCATTAATGTGCAATGATGGCTTTTGAGCTTAATCAACATGTTTAGCCAATGTACTTACAAAATATTGAACTTTAAACTCAACCCAATCTTTAATTGCTATATGAGAATTTTATATTTTCATGGTTACAGATATTATATTTTTCAACACGACCGTTCACTACTTTCGATAAAAACTTCACATTGAACATTGTCAATTTCATCGTCGTTGCAAATGAGTTGTTTGAATTCAAACTTGTTTGTCAATCATTTCACCTTTCTCGTGGGTGCTAAAATGAAAAAGTTTATTATGGTGGGAAAGTTTCTCCATTTTACAAATTTGTTCACTTGTAATGAGCAAAAAATAAGTCACTTAGGAATTTCTTTGAAGTAGTGATGATTTTGAAAGGAGAGTGTGTGATCAAAATGGTTGTGTTAGCTTAAATGGGCTTTTATTGAATATGATGGGCTATTTTGAGCAGCCTCTCTCGACTCTCGGAGTCTACAACCATAGCTCAATCAGCGTCAAGGCCTATAGTTGTTTTGGGCCTAGCTCCCTACACTTAAATGCTCTCTCAACCATCAAAACTTTTAAGTCTATTAAATTGATTTTTTGAACAGTTGAGGTCTTTGAAATAATTTTGGGTCACTTAAACTTTTCAACTATCATAATTTACCCTCCACCAATTTTCTACATGGCTTTTTGTTAACGTGACCTTGAAGAATAAATGCGAGTTACAAGTCTTGGCTCAAATGCTCGAGATACTTCATTTAGTGAGCTCTGTTTAGAGATTAATGTTGAGTAAAATAGATCGGAGATATCACAAGATTGCGGTTTGGATAGAAAGTATTCACGTTTCATGTCACAATATACTCCATACTTTGCTTGGAGGTTAAGCCGTCAAAGTTAGGCAAGGCAGGATGGTGATGTCACGTGGCCGCCACTTTAATGTCACTAAGGTAGGAGAGCTTTTTATGGAGGCCGAGGTAGGGGATCATGTCTATCACGAGAGTACAATTTGTCTATTCAAGGTCACAACCTCAATTTCACCTTTCACGCGCACCTCTCTTTGGTGAGTTGTTTATGTAAACGTGAGTGGATCCCCTCCCGACACATTTTTGAACCATTCGAAGGCGCATAATAACCTTGTGATGATTTGGTACCCCTAAATTGAAGGTGGTGGGATGGTAATAGAGTGTCACATTTAACTTCACCAAGCACTTGTGTTTTTATAGAAGCATCACCGAATACAAATCAGTGTTTTTCGACCAAAACCACAGTCGACATGTCTAACGTCAAATGAAAAAAGAAGGTAAAAGGAAACTAACAATTTTTTTGTGCAAGCAATATTTATCTTTTGCGTATTTTATAATTTTATCCCCATAGCACATTTGTTAAGTCCAGGAGGCTTCCATCCTGGCTCAGTCCTTGACTTTTAAGACTAGAGATGGTTCTTTTGGTTCTACAACTGGATCCATTTCCAGCCATCCTGCCTCCTTGATTGATATTCAGAAGTCATCTTCTTTCATATGCTTTTGTGACGGGGCATATATACCCAATAGAGCTGGAATTGGTTGGGAAATCCAGGACAACAAAGGAAGAATCATAGCCCGTTTTTGCAGTCCCTCGGATGCCACTAATCCTTTTGAAGCTGAAACTGAAGCAGTCTTGTCAGCCTGTAACTTTATCTATCATAATAAACTTAAAAATGTATGTGTGCTTACAGACTCTTTTAATCTTTTCAGGGACATTCGGATGAGTAGTTGTTCTTCAGGTAACGACAGAGTAGACCATGGAGCAGTTCTGGTGGACATTTATCACGTCCTGTTTGACAATCACTTTAGTGGTGATATTTTGTATGTAAAAAGATGAATGGTTGCTCCAGCTCATCAATTAGTTAAATTAGGCCTAAACGGTCTTAGCAAACAATAGTTGTGTAATAACTCGATGTATATCTATTATGTTTAATGTTTAATATTATGTTTAATTATAAAAAAAAATATTGCTATGAAACTCTGAGATTAGTTTGGTAACTCTCTGACATCCCAAAAAGGCAAACAAATGTACCATTGCATACATGGAGGTTCCAATCTGAAATTATGATAGTTATGCACCAAAAATTGTTTGAGAGTACATTAAGACAGTTAATTTGGATAAAACCATTGGCCGATACCAAAAGATTCTAAAGCTAATAAAACCATACCCAAATACTCCTATATATAATTAATTAAACTTGTTGCCCCTTGACATGGCAATTGGCAAGAAAAAAGTGTAATTGTGGCCAATAAAATAAACATTAGTTTATCTCTTATTAAATTAATTATCATAATCTTCAAAAGAACACAAAATCTTTATAAAGTGCAATTGGGCTATAATTTTATATATATAAATAAATATATAACAATGTTGCTGTTGTTGCATGACATGGATTGGGGTAGGAACTTTCCACCTCATTGCACCCATAATTTCACTTATAAAATTGTCATGACCGTACACATAAACCATAATTATTAGTTTCTCTCTGTTAAATATATGTTTAATTATTTCGGGAAATGATCATATGATATTGACAATCAAATTATGCTATTTTTATATAGTAACAAAAATCACAGTCAATCGGTCATCTCCATGTCTCGAAGGTTGTCGTTTACTCATCAAGTTCGGATAACTACAACCCAACTTGACCCTTTTCCATACTATTATATATAACATTATTCATATGATATAATAATAAATAAATAAAACCCACACTCATACTAATCCTCATTCGATTAGAGTAGGACCACAAGGGCGGCAAAGCTCTCCATACCAAGTTTTAACGCAGCTGTATTTCCTGGGACTTGAACTCAAGACCTCAAATTAAGCTGGAACAA
>JAYMTA010000670.1:0-25430 GCA_036897625.1 Pelargonium cotyledonis
GAGAGAGGAAGAAGAGGGCAAAAATATAAAAATTGAAAAGTTAAAAGGGCAAAATAGTAAAAGCACATTTTAAATTGCTTTTAATATTTAAAACTAACCCCGTCAGTTAGTTTTGACGGATTCTGTTAGTGATTTAACGGAATGGACCTCGCGGGAACGAGAAATACGATACTATAACCTCGCAGGAACAAACTAAAGTACAGGGACCCTGGTGGAATAAATGGTATAGTATAGGGACACCTGGAGTCATTTTTCCTATTAAAAATGTAGAATGTTATATCTAAAGGAAAATCACTAACTCCGTCAACTTTATTGGACAAATGACAATTTTGCTTTTAGTTTCACTTCAAATTTTCAAATGTACGTATGTCATTGAAATAAATAAAAAATGAGAAAAAAATTAAGGAAAAATCATAAGTTTTAGGTCAAATCTCCATTTTGATTGATTCTTGTATTAGTTTCATGTAATATTTCAAGAGGAACATAATCATGGATTTAAAATTAAAAAAAAAATAATTTTTTCTTGACAAAATGAAGCATTTACAGATCTTGTTTGGTAAAAAAAATCTGCAAAATTAGTTGAAAAGGAAGAAAAATACATAACTTTGTAGTTTGTACCATGAGATTTTATTTAAGTGATTTTTGCCATGATTTCAAGTATTTTTTGAATATGAACAAGAATATGGGTTCAATTTTAAAAAAACATTGAAGTTTAATGATTTAAAACTGATTTGCAGTCCATATTTAAAAAAAAAATGAAAAAGTTTAAAAATCGTACTTTTGTCATTTAACGACCATTTTATGTCATTTTTGTTTGATCTCATATAACAATTCGAGAGTAATCTAATGATGTCTTTAATTTTACAATATATTTATGTTTTGTGGTTCAATTTGATGTTTTTATTTTTCGGCCATTTTCGCGGTGAATGCAAAAGTAAAACTTTGAGGATATTTTTGGTACTAAAAAATATTTCTCATCATGTGACTTACATAAAAATAATATTTTTTTAAATTTCACATTTTACTCTTTAAATAAAAAGATTGAGTAGTTAATTGTGAACTTTTAAAATAGAGGAGATCATATGTTTTTTTTGTGCTAAACACAGGGGTTACTGTAATTACCCCTCTAATTAAATCCACACATTTTTGGTTCTGTTTGTTTAAACAAAAGTACCCTCAAACTCTGTCCTCACTAGAAAGTATATTTGTTGATGAACATAATTTTCTAGATCGGCGGTGGTTGTTGGCTCTATGATCATGTGGATTTAAAGATCGGTGATGGTGGTTGGCTTTATGATCATGTGGCTTTGAAGAACAAAGGTAAGATAGAGAGGCAAATAGTACTGAGAGAATTTAGAAAACAATCTTAACTAAAAACTTAAATTAATAGTTGAAGTTCTTATTTTTTTTAATATTATATTTCAAGCATTTGTTTTCACTATTGACAAAATAAACACACTAAAATTGTCTTAATGTCTACGTGTAGCTATGTATGATATTTCTGGTGAAAGTTGTATGTTTACAAAATTTGGTGAAAACCTTGAAATAACTTTATGTATTTTCTTGAAAGCGAATAACGAACGAAGAATATCAACTGACGTTAGAATCATTCTTGATAATGGAACAAATCAAAGAGCAACAAATATAAAGTAGAAAATGAAAATAAAGAGACCCAATAGAGTGTGTATTTATACTTACAAATCAGTTTGGGCCGAAGTCTACTACGACCGCCCCGTTCTTGTTTATATATTTCCATAGTAGCTGAAATTGTCATTGCTGCCCCTGTTGCTACCTAGTCTACTTTTCATGTCATGCCTCATGCTGGCTTAATTAAGTGGAATGGATTCACAATATATCTTTTCTTTTCTTTTCTTTTTTCCTTTTTAGTATTAATGCTTTTCATCACTAAGTTGCTGAAATTTTGCAGCAGGTAAATATGATATATATACCAAGAAGGTTGAAATTTCTGTTGGCATTAACATTTGAGCTATGAATTTAAATTCTTGTTGATTTTTTGGAGGCCTAGGGTTGAATGTTGGTCATGCCAATGGTGACTTTATATTGAAACAAACTGGTGAAAGGAGCTACTATATCAATATTATTACATCAGATCATACATAGGATGACAAGTTTTTTCTAGTGATTCTGATACATGAAGGTGTGTGTTATGTTTTTGATGATGTCACAGAAGCTCCAAGTACAGGGTTGCTCTAGGATGGAGACCAGCATCTTTAAGACTCATTCCCATCTGTTCAACACCATAGGTTTTCCTTGGGAAGCTTGATATCAGCCTGTAACTGCCACCATCAACTAGGCCTAATGAATCGATGTAGCTGTAAACTGATTGGATCTTGTCTGCACAACTGAAGCTCTGTTCTCTTCTTTCGCCGTTGGGAAACCTTATCAGTATCTGCAAGATCACAACACTATCTCAAAAACCGTATAGGAAGCAACTTGGCGCATCCAGCTGCCTTACATGTCAAATACATGTAAGACAAGTGAGTATCCATATTATTTGGGCAGTTTGGGTTTTTAGCCTGGTGGGGTAATGGGTACCTTCTTGGGTTAGATGCAACCAACGGCCAAAATTCATTTTCACATGTACATGCATTTGACGTACACCAGGTACGACAAGCATGAATCATTACTTCATGATCAGCTAATAAAAAGATTTTTATTTCAGAACTTAACCTGAGTAGTTTGATATTGATCCTTTCCCTTACTCAACCTTTCCTTGTACTGTTTATTTGGAGCTGTACTAGGGTTTTGGACTCTCTTCTCCAAAGGTGAGCTCTTGAGTTTTTCCTTTTCCTAGGATTGACACAAACATTGTTGTCAGTTTACTATATATCTCATAATAGCAAGTCATATGATTTAGGCACACACACCTTGTCTATTTGTAGAGCTGCAAAATATGCTGCATCTTGTTCTTCTCTTAGCCGACGGTCTGATCTAATCTTTTCTTGCTCCTTGCTTTTACTAGTGCCAAAAGCTATCCCCTTTTCCTCCATTGTCCTCTGCATAATTTCCACCAGCTGAGCTGGGGATATCGGTCCTTCCATCTATACATTCGAAAAGATCCTTTAGCACAAAACTCGTATCTAACTTGTCACAAACTTGTAGCATATGCGCCAAGATTGATACAACCAAATTTTTTGCAGTGTGTGATCATAAGTACACTACAAGTGATGTGAAGGACAAAGCAAATAACATGTCCATATTGAAACAAAGATCAAGTACTTGAGTACCTTTTGTTGGATTGTTACTAAGAACATAGTTACTATGAATCCACCACAGCTACATTATATGCATCTTTTTATGTTACTCTAGCATGTGTTGATCTGAAACTCAAAACCAACCTGTTGCAGCACTGTTATGCTACTGCCAGAAGCAGGAGCTACCACAGCACAACACGGGAAGCTGGCCGGACTTAGCGTAGCAGCCATTTGCAAGCCCTCTCCTCTATGTGCTAACCCTCCCCAGGACACAAAGTTTGCATCAAGAAACTGCACTACCAGCTCTGAACAAAGAGTCTCTCTACAGAAAGAGGGTGTGAAGGGATGTTCTGGAGAGTGAAGGTACATGAACACCAGCTTGTGATCATCCTCAGCTATCTTCAGGGCCTCCATGAACTGACAAGCATAGAAGAAGGGGTGTGTGGACCCATATTGCTGCTCAAAACTTGACAGGAACTGCCACTCTTCTGGAACAGCCACAGGCTGTTCTGGATATGGCACTTGAAAGTTGGATTGCAGATGCTGGTTTCTTCTTCCTCCTATGCCCATACCATGACCCATTGCTCTTGAAAACCCCCCTAATATGCTTCGGGGAAGACTAACCATTCGGCGAACAATTCCATTGCAAGAAGCCTCTCCTAATGCTCTTGCACTGTCCCTCATCTCCCTCATTTCCCTCATGGTTGATGAGTACATGATTTAGTTTTCTATCGCTAACTCACACTAGTTAGCAACTTGTATGATAGGAATGAGACAAAATTATAGCATTTGTGAATTTGTCAAACCTCTCATGATCTTCAATAGTTAGTTTATGCCCAAAAGAGATGTTACTGTCAAGAATCCAATGTAGTAATCAAGTTTCAATTCTTTTCCATTCATCTTTAACTAAAGCAAAACAAAGAGGATTTTGAAGAATGCGAAGATGCCTATATAGCTCTCTCTCTCTTTGTTTCTACATTGTTCAAAGAGGATTCTTTGCTAGTGAAAGCTCCATCAATATGGATCCAATGGAAATAGTATCAGATTCCTATTACTGTCGCCTTTCGCTTTCATTACTCCAAATCAAAGTACATACTCAGTTCTAATTCTCTGCAGTATATGTGAGATACATACAAAATTGTGAGAACAGATGGCTAGAAATTTCTTGGAGTCTCACCTTTATCTCTAACAAACATTATTGCTTCCTTAATTGTCAAATGTGGCGCCGAAAGTGAAAAACAAAGTGATTTTGGTGGTTGAGTAGATTTGAAGCTTGTCCTAGAGCATATCTGTTTCTTTTTTGTATCCAATTCTAAACAAGAAGTTGCCTTAAAAGCTCCTGAGTAGCCTATAAGTAAGCTACATGTATAGACTATAGATTGCTTGATTGAGGCCTTTCTGGTGGAAAATATGTTGAACCCATGTGCTGATATATGCTAATCTACCAGTTTTCTTAGCTCTTTCTAGCTTGAAGGTTCTCATGAAAGTGCTTTCAAATAGCTAACAACACTACTATATGGTACCAAATATACCTAGCCTTCTTTGATATAGTAAAAGAAGTAACATAGTAACATAACATGGTCTCCAAGTCCATGTCAGATGATCCATCACCATCTTCAACCATCAAAGTAGACTCTTTTTGGGACAATATTGTGGACAATGCTTGAGAAACAAGCACTGCAAGTGTGGCGTACCTTGTTAGCTCCATGATTTGTTAGTGTTTGGTTTAGTTTGGCCCATAAATTGGCCTCTCACATGACTTGCTAGCAAAAAGGCTTCCAATTTGAGATTTTGAATTTAGGTGAAAATGCAATGTATAGTTAGTGCCTCTTTTTGGCTTTTTGGGATGTTATGATCCTGATGTTTCAAATTTTTTCCTTTCCTTTTTTAACTCTGTCCTTAACCACTAGAGAAGTAATATCATTTGTTTTGTTTTCTTCTTTTTCCCCACTGCACAATTGTGCACTTATTGCCCCTCACATCAAATAAAACCCAAATTAAAGACCTAAATTCCATTTCATTAAAAGCCTTTCTAATAATTGTGCATCCACTCTATTTGTGTACTTGAGTAATCACAAAATTAATCACCCTTTTTGGTTAACTCTGAAAAGTGCCTAAAGCCCTAAGGGAACTTTGTTATTTTTCTTAGACGGAACCCTAAGATCACAAAAACGAAATAAACACAACGCTCTACTCATCTTTAGAGGCTAGGTTACTCGTTTTGGTTCTTTAAGGTATATCTTCCAGCCCGTGGATTCATAACTGATTCCTTAAGATACTGTCATACATTACAAGCAAAAACATTTTCAACATTCAGAAGACGCTCTACTCATCTTTAGAGGCTAGGTTACTCATTTTGGTTCTTTAAGGTATATCTTCCAGCCCGTGGACTCATAACTGATTCCTTAAGATACTGTCATACATTACAAGCAAAAACATTTTCAACATTCAGAAGACTTGAACTCATCGACACATTTTTCTTAAGTGACTAGAGTTTCTTCCGCACAAATCAACATATCAAAATAAACTACTTGTTTAGTTCAAATCAAGTGTTTGGTTCACCAAAACCAACCCATGAAACAAATACACCTGCTCATTGTTTATGTCTTGTTGAGAGCCATAAGCTAGCCCATAACCACTCCATTTTCACTTGCTCCAAAAAGAAAGCATGGCACTGGAAGCCTATAGTTTAATGTTTTTTTTTTAACCTAACCACATTCCAGTTATGGACATATTGGTATTAATTAGACAATACTATTATATTTCATATCCCAAGTTTTAAGAAGATAAGAGTCCATGCCAAATGCAAAATCATCATCTAGTAACCAATATTCTTTGGGGTGAGAAGATGTAATCTATTCCAACTTTACAAAAAGGAGGGCATGGCAATTGCATATTGGCATGGTTGCAGATGCACACCTCCCACTCTTTTACATATTATTAAAAATCTCTTCTTTTTTGCCATTGCCAGTTGTTTTTTTTTTTTATTGTATTGAGAGTGACTTTAGGTGGACCAATATTCCTCAATAAGTTTTCCATTATATTTTGTTGCAGAGGTGGGTTGGGTGAGTGGGTTTCTCTGTAAAAAGAGGTGCGAAATGTAAACAAATGTGGGGGGACATTGGAAGTGGCAAGCACTAGCTTTTGCCCAAAACCCTAAAAGGATAATAAGGCCCCATACCTTTGAGCTCCCTCATTTCCAACCCACAACTCATTTTAGGAATTATCAAAGTATGTTGGAGCAAGCGGTTTAAAGCGTTTTGTATTTTCTTTGAGATTGAGTTCAAGTCTACTGCTGACAGCATAGAGTGAGTTATTCAAGTTTAAAGGTGAGAGTTAACCTTGTTGTGTAAAAGTCAGTGCTTGAACCTCCAATCTCTTGTAGAGAAACCTCGTGTCGACCTCTCGTGCAACTCTAATACATGAAAGATATTATCTTTTGTTTCAACAACCAAATATCTTTTAATTAATGTCTATGGACATAGACTTCTCCCGAACAAACACTAAATTGAGCTTGAAGTGCAGTTGTTTTTGGTAGCACAGTCACAATGGGTGTGGTGTACAAGAAGAAGAAGAGAGGTTGAGCTGAGCTTGGTGGTGAAGGGACTAGACTAGACTAGACTGGGCATGCTTGATGATGGCATCAGTGGCATCTAGTGGCCAAGATTGATCAAACACATGAGAAGGGTCTCTTGGGAGGGACCTACCACATCATCATTCCCTTGATTAAATTGCTTCAGCACTGCACAGCAGCACAGGGTGGTTATAAATGACATGGGACCTTGTTTTTTAAAATGGAAATTAAATGTGATCCAAACATTTTTACTGAGATCCAAACATCAAAACCATTTTTGAGTTCTATACAGTCACTTTGCTTTCATTACTTCACCATAAATACAACACCTTCACACACACCAATACCAATTCTTCTTTAAAATCAACTGATAAGTAAAATGGATCAATCACTTCAATAGAACTGATAGGTAACATCAAGTAATATCAAAGTCAAAAAATATATTTTAAATGTTGATAATGTAATCAAAATTTTAAATGGTATAGATGATTGTGAGTTAATGAGAATGATAATTATATGTGACCCACCAAGATTTAAGTATAACTCTAGTGCTCTACAATACATAGATTCCATCCATTTGTACAGCTGCATCACTATCCATAAACCATCTTTTTCTGAACTTGTAGAAATTCACAAAAACATAATAATTACCCCAAAAAACACTGCAACCATTATGCAAAAAAGTAAATACTAGTACTAAAATATATGTACAGAAACTATATATAATAGTAGTAGCTGTCAACAAACAATTAGGTGGCTTCATATCAGATTATTAAACTGGTGAATTTATTGTAATTCCATTCTTTCTGCAAAATCATGGAAAAATAAATAAATAAATAGTTAAGAAACAGAATAAGAAGAAAAACATGTTCCTGATTGGCCAAATCATGTCTAACTCAAACCTTCAAATCTCTATCTACACTCTAAACTTGATCAAAACCAAACCCATCTCTTCTTTTTCCACAGTCGTTTTGTTCAAGTTGTTTTTATAAAGTCTGGTTTGACCAGCTCAACTGTTTATGATTAAAATTTGGAAAAGTACAAAGTGCACCAATCCAGGTCTATTTTAATATATATAAGCTCATGCCTTAAGGTGTCTTGTGTGTCAGGACACAAAACCAAAGACACAGCACCAGAATCTCAGAGAGACTGTAATTTATTATGTAAGAAAATGGAGAGGCAGCTCTGAAAAACAAAACACCATTTTGTATTTTTTTGAAATGGCTCCTCTGTTTTGTATGAAGGAGAAGAAGGAGAGAGATGCTAAAAAACAGAGGAATAAACCATGCTGTTGTTGCGTGAATCCTCATCACCACACAACAGGACAACACCAATGCATACAAACACAACAAGCCTTCCTCACAAAACAACCAATACAACAAGAAGAACAAGAACATTCCTCAACAATGGCCTGTTCTTCTTCCTTCTCAATCATTTCCTCTTTTGTTGCTTTCCTTCTTGTTTCTTCTCTACTGGTTCCTGCCATGTCCCTCTCAGGCCCAAGCCCTGTCCCGGGTTCCGGCAGCCGGAACAACCAGACTTTCAGGCCTGTTGCTGAGCTGCATAAACTTAGGAGGGTCAGGTCTTACCTTAGAAAGATCAACAAGCCTGCTGTGAAGACAATTCAGGCAAGCTAGCATGAATTTTCTGTTTTGTCTCTTGTGGTGTTTTCTTGTGTGTTGTTCTGTTTTGTGATCTTGTGTTCTTGTTTCTTTGCTGCAGAGCCCTGATGGGGATGTCATAGATTGTGTTCTGTCTCATCTTCAACCAGCTTTTGACCATTCTCAGCTTAAAGGGCACAAACCATTGGTAATTTTCAGTTTAGTTTGGATCAAAAGTTTTTGTTTCCTTAATTCTGCAGCTAAAAGGGGTTGATTCTTGCAGGATCCACCAGAGAGGCCAAAGAGCAATGGCTCATCTGATGCAGTGGCAGAGAGCATTCAGCTGTGGACACATTCAGGTGAATCATGCCCAGAAGGGACTGTTCCTATAAGAAGAACAACAGAAAAAGATATTCTGAGAGCAAGCTCAGTCAAGAGATTTGGAAGAAAACTAAGAACACATGTTAGGAGAGACTCAACAGGTGGTGGTCATGAGGTTAGTGTTCATTGGAGCTTGCAAGAACCAAGTTTTGTTTTCTTCCATTTTCTCAGCAGCCAAACAGTGGTTCAGATCTTAAATTGCCATAGCCTTTGGTGTTTAAAGACTATTAAATAATTGGTTTGGTAAGCTGAGTGAATGATGAGAAGTGAAAATGTGAATGTTTTTTTTTCTCTGTTGAAAGATACAAAATCCACATAAAAGCAATCCAATCACGACCTTAGACTTAGAGCATGAAATATTAACAGAAACTAGCAAATGCAAATGCATAAAATAAAATAATTTTGGTTTCTACATGTGCTTTGCTATGTGTTGACTTTGGTTATTTCAAGTACTATTGTTAACATTTCTGTGTACAGCATGCAGTTGTATTTGTAAATGGAGAACAATATTTTGGAGCAAGAGCAAACGTAAACGTCTGGGCGCCTCGCGTAACTGATGCATATGAATTCAGCTTGTCTCAAATTTGGGTCATCTCTGGTTCATTTGGCAATGATCTAAACACAATTGAAGCTGGTTGGCAGGTACCCAGAATTTTACATTTTGTGTTAATGGAAGATCATGAAGTTGCGTACAAAAATGCAAGAAAGATGTTAACTTTCAGTAGTATTGGGTCAGCAAAATGTTAACTTTCAGCATTTTTGTGAAGTGGCTAACCATATTTTTTCCATGTTCACTTGCAGGTCAGCCCAGAGTTATATGGAGACAACTATCCTAGGTTCTTCACTTATTGGACTGTAAGTCTTATTGATCTTTCGCCGTAAAGATTAAAATTGTTGAATAGAACTAAATAATTGTTATTGAATTTGCAGACTGATGCATACCAAGCCACAGGATGCTACAACTTGCTGTGCTCAGGATTTGTCCAAATCAACAACAAGATTGCAATTGGTGCAGCAATCTCTCCAAGGTCATCTTACAATGGCAGGCAATTTGATATTGGCTTGATGGTTTGGAAGGTGAGTTTCTTTGTTTTGTTTGTTACTTTGAACTCTTAAGGTAGTTTTTGCAGTTACTTAGATTATCTTAAATAAAATACTCTTGACAGACACAATTATCTGTTTTGTAACAACTAGAGTTGCTGAATTGACCCATTTGACAGCAACTCATTCATTTTTAAAATACTTATGTAAACACTTTTCTGCAAATTTTAAAATGTAAGATTCTTTCTTACCTCCACAAGGGTCCCAGATGCTTTATCTTTTCTTCCCACTATTTTTCAGTACTATAGTCAAAAGAAAGCTTCACTTTCCTGCAAAAATCATGGTGTTTGCCATTGCCAACTCAAAACATCACAACCCATAAAACTCAAGTCATGTATCTTTTTAGGCCTAGTTTCAATTTAGAGCTAAACTTGAATACTTTTTTTTCTGTGAAAAGGATCCAAAGCATGGACATTGGTGGCTGGAATTTGGATCTGGATTGCTGGTGGGATATTGGCCAGCATTCTTGTTTAATCACCTGAGAAGCCATGCTAACATGATACAGTTCGGGGGAGAGATCGTGAACACCCGGTCTTCGGGGTATCACACATCTACACAAATGGGGAGTGGACATTTTGCAGAGGAAGGATTTGGGAAAGCATCATATTTCAGAAACCTGCAAGTAGTTGATTGGGACAACAACTTGCTTCCTCTCTCAAACCTTCACCTCTTGGCTGACCATTCTAATTGCTATGACATCAGACAAGGTAAAAACAACGTTTGGGGAACTTATTTTTACTATGGAGGTCCTGGAAGAAATGTAAGGTGTCCATGATGGAAAAAAAACAAAACAAACACATATATAAAGACCACATAGGAGATGTAGAGTGACCTGCTATGCTGATTTGGGTACTTCTAGATTTTTTTTTTCTTTCCATTTTTGGTTCTTCCCACTAAAAGATATATAATTTTTTTCATTAGGGTAGCCACTAATTTATGTAAATTTGGAGGAAATACAAATTGCTAATAGCACTGCCAGTTATGCAGTGTTGTTTGTTCTATGGTTGTGTCTGTACAAGGTGTTGTCTGTTTCATTTCTCTTGATATTGAGGGAACCAATGAAACTTGAGTTCAGAATTCTTAGTTTCTTTGATTTCAGGGAATTGACAATGCAAGTGATGCATGATTCTAAGCTGTTATTGGGTAGCAATCCGTTTTGTGTGGCCTTGCATGTGGGAACATGCAGGACAAAATTTCAAACCATTATGCAGACAAAAACATAAATTTGATAATGAACCTTCTTCTCTGCAATACAGTACTTAATAAGAACCCCACCCCAACACCCAACTCTCAGCAGATAAAATAAATAATCTCAGTAGAAGTAGGTCAACAGAACACAATTTAATATTGTATGAAACTGGTTGGTTTCCAACATGGTATTTCATTTATTAGTGAAACTATGTTTATATTTTACAATATTGTTTTTGTCCTTTTTCTCAATGGTTCAAGACTTCATGGAAGACCCAACATATCCTTTTCTTTTTAGAGCTATGACTCATGAAACATGACCATCTCAGCTAATGTTTAAAGATTGGATGATCTTTGATTGTATAAAGAAAGTGAACAGAAGAAGTGACATACCACTTGATTAAAGATGCATGAGATCCCTGAATAATATTGCACAGCAGTTCCATTTGAAGAGAGAATGTTTTCAGAGTTGTCATTGCTGATTGTAATTGGTAACTCATAAAAGATGCTTTCACCTGAAACACAGTGAAAACAAACCTCATGGCAATACAGAAAAAGCAAAAGAACCATTTTTTTTTACTTTATCCAACAATAGTTGGCATTTTCACTTTCCGGGGTGCATGGCATGTGCCCTTTTAAAGCCTACTTCCCACTCATCATCTGCTAGAAAACACAAACAAAAGATAATACGAACAGAAGTTTATTGTCAGACTTGTCTGTCCAATAACATAGAACATCCATAAATTGATTGCAAGACAAATTATAAAACTTCAATTCCCCATCTTCTTTTTTTCTTCATTTCCTCATTTTCTAGATGTAATTCGCAATGTACAACGCTAAACTATTCTTTAATCAATTAATAAGATTGCAAATGGACAAAAATAGGACACTTCAGTGGCTACTACATAACTTAAGAGGATACATCTGAGTTCAGCTCTCCTTTCCCTTTTTCCCCTATCAAGACATTATTAACAAAACACACAAGTTTAATTCCCCACAGAATCATTTGGATGAGTGTAAGACAGTTGCCGAGCATCAGCTTGGTTGAATCTTTCATATTTCTCACTAATCACCGTATTTAACATGAACATGCATTGCCAAAGCTTCCGACCTGTGCTCTTGCAACTGGAAATCATCCCTAATTCTGAAGGCTTCTTTGCTACTCTCCGTAGATAGAGTTGGGTTTACATTCAAACACAAAATAATCTCCAGGCAAAGAAAATCTGGTACCAAACATCAGCTGTCACCGAGCAGAAGAGCATCACCCAATTTAGACACCAAAACATTCTCAATGCAATTGCCATTGAGTTTGTGAATGACACGATCTATTAATTCAATAAGGTTTTCAGGGGTGTAGACCCGATAACTACAAGGTTTAACAAAATCCAAGATCATGAGAATATTCTTTGAATCAAAACTCCAATTCTGTTCCTCGTGTATAGCCCCATACGTTGTACCCAAATCCATGCATAGTTGAAGAAACTTCGGATCGTCCAGGGTTTCCCTTATGTCCAAGAATAATTCCTCATTTCTTGCTAGACCTTGAGATTGCATCTTCAATGCAATTCTTTGTATAGATACCAGGTTCAAAACTAAATGTGAAGCTACAGGGGACGACCTCCAGATCAGATTTTCATCATTACCATAAATATTGCAAAGTTGGACCAGATTGGCAAAGGAGAAGCATGCTATGAAAATGAAGAAATCGCTGAAGTTCATGCCTGTGAAAAGAAATAAAAGGGTGATGAGTCCACAATATATGATTGACAACATCGGTGCAGCATCCTTCTCCAATTCAACTAGAAGCATGGTAAGTACAACAGGCATATTTGTTACCAAGCAAAGCTATTGATGTTTCAGGGTATCTAACAGGGTTATTCGAGTACATTTAACAAGCAAAACTCTACCAAGTAATATTCTATTCTGCACCCTATCAGAAAAAGACTGGTTGAAATATCTCACAAAACTCTAACATGCTCTAAACCAACATATAATATATGCTAATATCTTAAGTATTGCACTCCAACTACAAATATCATACCCGTGTTAACCGCTAGATTGCGTTGGCAGAGACCTTCAAAATCATCACATATATCCTTGATGTCCTCAATGTATTCCTTAGCCTCATTGTAGTCTCTTAAAAGTAAATCCCACTGAAATTTTGAGGAAATATATGAGGTCATATTCTAATATTTTTCAATCAGTCTTCTTGTATCTAAAGGCTAGTTTTACACTCTTACTAAATTGTTCGCTAGACAAAGTTACGTACTTACCACCCAAGAAAGGTTATAGCCATTGAACCAGTTGTGGTTGATTGATATTGTATCTTCCTGAAAATATTTCAAAAAATATCTTGTCACACGTCAGTGTGGGAGATGACAAAAAAAAAAATCATATAAATGAACCGAATGGAACATCCATTGCAAAACAAACACTATAGCCAACCAGCCATGTATGGAGTACGCCTTATACAAAACTGAAAATATATCCTAGTTGCACGACTACCAGACAACTAACGAACACTGTTTCAACACAATCCACAGAAGAACCTGAAGAACAAGTATTTCTTTTACATGAAGTAAAGTCTCAGTGAACTTCTTCTATCCAAAACCATTCATCATAATGTCTCAAACGTTATGGTAAAGGGCACAAACATTTGTGGCTTGATTATAGCTTAATTAGAACCTCCAAGTTTCAAATCAAACAAATCGTGTTGGTAGTAGCACTGATATAAATTGACTACCATAAGATATGCCATCAAAACACAGCAGCTTTTCACTACCAACATTAGTATCTACACAAGCAAGAAACATAATAGACTCACAAACGTAGACAACTTTTTACTTCTTCAAAAGGGTAAGGGATAAGGGTGAATTCGATACACGTTTTCAGTAACACATTCTTTATAGATAAACTAAAAAGGACATCAAGGTACCTGTAAAACCTACCTAGTTTAGCCTGCTCAGTTATTTCATGCAATAGACTGTTGACATCCTTGACTGGACCTAAACAAAGCAAAGGTGCCTGCACTCTCTTATTTTTCTAGTTTACATGAAGAAAAATAAAACTCGGAAAACTGGCTATAGTTCAATTGGAAAGGTTTTTAGAGCCAACACATGCTTTCCTTTATTTTAAAATTATATATGTGATAATAAACTGTGAGAGCAAACAATTCTAATTTGGTTTAAGAAAGATGCAGGTAATATACCAAATTATGAACTTGATGATGCCAGCCACTAGGCACAAAGATAATTTCATTTCTTTCTTGAGTACATTCCAACCAGATAGCCTGCTCATGAAACGCGAGCATACAAAAAGGTGTACTTGTAAACATAAGAATTAAGAAGTGTTCGGTAAGGAGAGTAAAAGATAAACATGTGGATTTGGATTGACGAGTTACCTTTTCAAAGCCAGGAAACTTTGTTTCATTAACATTCTCATATATATCGTAAACACAGCTTTTCATGTTCCTGAATAATGATAATAAAAAAGAATGGAACATTAAAAAGGTAAAGCCAAACAAAAACATTGTAAATAGGTAAACATAGTAAACAAGTAAACCTATCCAATCCCTAAATTAAATAAGAAGTTGTATTCACACCTATCAAACACGAGATGACATTGAGAGGGAGGCAGAAAAAGCCACTGTTTTTGCCCACACACATTTGCTGACCAGCTATATGACCTGAAAACATCAGCATGGAGAGGAGTCCAAGATCCTGCACAAAGAATTAAAAGTCACAGAGTTTCCCTATAGGCCTAACATTCAATCAAACAAACAGATGATAAATATTCTCAGCGTGTGAAAACCAAAATTTTATGATATTTATGTCCAGAAGAAAAGCTAAAGAATTGACAACTGTGCTCAAACCTTTTGCTCCCATATAAACAAAACGATAGTCAGAGCAACTCAGTTCATCATTCTCTTGATTATTGTCCCGGTCGTGCATTTTATAATTGTCAAGATACAGGTTGAGCCAATCATCGAGACAAAACAGTGGAGTTGTATAAGCTATATAATCAGGGTACTCCTGAGGACAAGATCAAATTCAAATAGGACATAACAAGTAAACAAGTGAGACATTTGTACTGACAATATTATAGCACATGCATTAGCTAAGTAAATAACCCTCCAGCCTCCAGGTTGAGACACCCTACAAATTCATCACCGTTTGGTCCAGTAAACAAAATTTATTGAAGCATGAACCCAAATGCGTTTAATAAATACAATAGCAATCATTTAAAAATCAACAAATTGTACACACATTCCCCAAACCACCAGATAAGATAGCAGATGTCATTATGACCCCTAAGAAGTAAGAAATTAACCGTCCCAGAGTTCTTGGCAAAATAACCCCTCCATGTATTTGAGAATTGGAAGTATTCTCCCAACAGCTTTTTTACTTTTCCTATTTCAGTCCCAGACCAAAAAAAGATTCCAGAATCTCACATCAAGCAGGTAACTTAAGAGTTCAGATTCTTCATCATCAACAAATGAATAATTTGATCTATTTTGCATCCTTTTGGCAACATGGATCTATGACCAAAAATCCTACATTGTATGTACACCATACAGTCAATACACATGAAGCATGGGTTTTCATACTTCTATTGCTGGTAATATATAGTAGAGGCCTGAAACAATAACAGATGACGAGCTCAAGCTGGAGCATACCTTTACAAAATGCCAATCCTTCAAATAAAGTACAGACTTGCCACTACTGATCTGAGTTGAGTCATTACTACACTCCTTTGAAGACTCATTAAGCCAGTGACCAACAAACTCTGAAACAGACATGTCTACTCTCTTCTGATCTGTGAATTCTCTAGTACCACAATCTGCAACCTATAGCGGCATGGCAATAAAATATCACTTGATTGCAGAATGGAGAAGTCCAGTGTTAGAGAACAACCGTGTGAAGCGTGTAAATAGCTTATAACAAATCAGTACACTGGCTTGTGTATCCATAGTCATCACGAGAATAAACAAAAGCATGCACAACACACAAACTAAACTGTTTCTCCCAACTTAAGAAAATGATTAATAGCCAACAATGAGACCCTTGATATGATATTATTTTGACTAAGACTAGTGGGCAATGCTAATGATCCAGAATCCATTGAAGGAATCCGGGTACATTGTCTCTGCTTCAATACTCCCAATAACAAGCATTCCCATACATATTTTGGGTATCATCAGAAATCAAAGAAATCTCCAACCTTCAATCTATAAATGTTCATACAAAAGTTAAAAACTTTCACCTGCCAACTAGAAAAGGTTCAATTTTACTAGTTTCCGCTTCAATGATCAGCGAATTATGAGAAAATTCATTCAAATTCCCATCTATTCCACACCAACCAAAACCCAGAATACCCAGAAACTCGTTCACTTTTACTCTCTACTTCCTCAGTAAACAAACATACAAACAAAACAAAGTGGCATGAAATGGGCACCTGAACGACGGAGTCGCCGAAATGGTCGGAGAAGAAGGGGAGATTGGGCTTCCCGGCGGCGGTGACCCAATCTCTGCAAGCCCTCCAATCATCCATGAGTCCGGTGAGAACCACCGGCTGATTCTTCGCCAAGTACCTCTGCGCAAATTCACTGTAGTTCAGCTCTCTGCCATTCATCTTCTCAATGTGTCCTCCGATTTGGACACCCATCTTCGTCAACCAGATTTTCAAATTTGTGGTTTTCTTAGTTTTTTTGTTCTGTTTAGGAACAAAAATATGCATAGGTATTAAATAAAGGGATATATATTTCGAGATCCCGTTTTTTTTTTTTATTTGTTACCTTTTTGTCCTTAAAATTGATCATTTCGATTCTTGATCTGTAAATTTTTTTGTTTTACACATAATTTACTTATTATTGTCGTTAACCAAATGTCATGTCATCGATTTTGCAACGTTGCTATGCACGTCATATTTTTAACCACATCATCACGCCACGTCACATTTTTGCCACATCATCATCATTATCTTCATCTTCTTGTCGGCGTCGGATTCTTCAAAGTTATAAATTTTTCAGTGTCGGAATCTTCAAAAATATGAATATTTCGGCGCCGAAATTTTCAAAGCTATAAATTTTCCAGCGCCGACAAGAAAATGAAGAAGAATTGAATCGAATCGAATCGAGTCAAAAGAAGAAGAAGAATAAGAAGAATCGAATCAAATCGAAGAAAAAAAAAAGAAGAATCAATGAAGAAGAAAAGAATAACAAGAAGCAGCGTTTCATTTGCCCATGTACGCATGGTGACGTGACATTTTTCATGACGTGGAACAATAACATGGCAACTTCGGTGATATGACAGTTACTGACTGTAACTGGTCATTTGAGATAAATTAATAAATTAGTATAGTGTAATGTTCGAAACGACTAAAGTGCAAAAACAAAGAATAACAGAAAAAAAAAACAGTACAGAAAATTTGAAAATATATAACTCTTAAATAAATTGTTTATATTTAAAACAAAAAATATTGCAAATAATCTGACGTGTTGATAAATTATTGGTCGCAACTCCAGATGTACGCGCCTAATTGGATACGTGTCCGTGAAGTATTCAAGTAAAGAAATATAAATAGAAATAGAATAAATAGTTCGAACCCCGATTCGAACTAGTTGTCCGTTAGCTATAAATATCCAGACAACAACCCTTTCGCTCACTCCCTCACAAAACCCTACTCTGTTACGACCAAAAATCTTGCGATCAACTATGGCCGATCCCAACCAGCCATCGTCCTCATCTGATCAGTACGTATCATCTGCTCTTTCTGTTTGCAGAGATGTTCTTGCATGTGGAATTTGATTTGATATTTGTGAATACGTTACCCAGCTCAGTGAACTTTCAGTGGGATTCGAATTTGTTTGTTTGTTTGTTTTTGGTGGAAAAATATTTATTCCAAACTTTGATAACAGTAGAGTTTTGATTCTTTTAGCTAAAATATGTACAATATTGTTCAATCTGCATAAATTGTACATATATATCCATAATTATGCAGCTCATTTGTGTGTCTTGATTCAAAATCTTAAGACATGTAGTGGGACTTTATGTTTTGCAGACTGTGTAATTGTCAATGGGACAAAAAGTTGTGCTAGGGTGGACTCTCTTTACTTCCAATTTTTTTGTTGGATGTGCTATCTGTTATCATTGTCATCTTTTTTTTTTCTTTTTTTTTATCAATTCTAGTCTTCTGGCTATCTCTAGGGCTTACAGATATTAGGTGTTTCCATGTGTGATATTGTCTGGTGGTTCTATCAGTTTCATGATCCAACATAATCAAATTTGCGTGTCTGAAATAGGAAAAGTAAGAAGGATTTTTCCACTGCAATATTGGAGCGTAAGAAATCTCCCAACCATCTTGTTGTTGATGAAGCAATGAATGATGATAATTCTGTAGACTCCATGCATCCTTCTCAAATGGAAAAGCTTCAGTTTTTTTAGAGGGGATACAGTTTTGATTAAGGTGACTATTTCTTCACTTTTTTGCCGCACGGATTGCTGATATTAATCTTGAGAACTTACATAGCCTGCTTTTGCTACAGGGCAAAAAACGCAAATACACGGTATGCATTGTTCTTGCTGACGAGCAATGTGATGAACCAAAGATAAGAATGAACAAAGTTGTACGGAGTAATCTTAGGGTACGCCTTGGAGATGTTGTATCTGTCCATCAGTGTCCTGATGTGAAGTATGGGAAGCGAGTTCATATTCTTCCTATTGATGATACAATTGAGGGTGTGACGGGCAACCTATTTGATGCATACTTGAAGCGTAAGTTGTTGTTTCATCATAGTAGTTATGACAACTTTTCTTTTGTTCCCTACAATTCAATTTCTCTATGTTGCTTTCATGATTTGTTGAATTACTTGCTTCTGGTTCTACAGCATACTTCTTGGAATCGTACCGACCTGTGAGGAAGGGTGACCTTTTTCTAGTCAAGGGTGGTATGCGGAGTGTGGAATTCAAGGTGATTGAGACGGACCCAGGTGAATATTGTGTTGTTGTACCAGACACGGAGATCTTTTGTGAGGGAGAACCTGTTAAACGTGAGGATGAAGAGAAATTGAATGAAGTAGGCTATGATGATGTAGGTGGTGTTAGGAAGCAAATGGCTCAGATCCGTGAGCTAGTAGAACTTCCTCTTAGACACCCACAGCTCTTTAAATCAATTGGTGTGAAACCTCCAAAAGGTATCTTGCTATACGGGCCTCCTGGTTCTGGGAAAACCCTCATTGCAAGAGCTGTGGCTAATGAGACAGGTGCATTTTTCTTCTTGATAAATGGACCTGAAATCATGTCTAAGTTGGCTGGTGAAAGTGAAAGCAACTTGAGGAAGGCATTTGAGGAAGCTGAAAAGAATGCCCCATCCATAATTTTTATTGACGAAATAGATTCCATTGCTCCAAAAAGGGAAAAGACACATGGTGAAGTAGAGAGGCGTATAGTTTCCAGCTTTTGACGCTAATGGATGGCCTTAAAAGTCGAGCTCATGTGATTGTTATGGGAGCTACCAATAGGCCTAACAGCATTGACCCTGGTCTTAGAAGATTTGGAAGGTTTGATAGAGAAATTGACAGTGGTGTGCCTGATGAGGTTGGAAGATTGGAGGTTCTACGTATCCATACCAAAAATATGAAACTTGCAGAAGATGTAAGTAAATAGCCAATGTATTTGCTTTACTGAGGGTACTGTTTGGAATCATTGTGCTTATATGCTCAATTACTATTGTTTTCAGGTTGATCTTGAAAGAGTGTCAAGAGATACCCATGGTTATGTAGGTGCAGATCTTGCAGCTCTTTGCACAGAGGCTGCTCTTCAGTGTATTAGGGAAAAAATGGATGTCATTGACTTAGAGGATGAGACTATTGATGCTGACGTGTTAAATTCTATGGCCGTGACCAATGAACACTTCCAGACTGCCTTGGGCTCTTCTAATCCATCTGCTTTGCGTGAAACCGTAAGTATAGGGAAAAAAAACAAGATTTCTCCTATATTTGTTGGGAAATGTTTTGAATTGTTTTTTAGCATTTGCAGCAATACATGAATCTGTATATTGTCTTTGTATGTCCATGTAGAACAGTGTTAGTTATTTAGTTGTTAATATGTGCCTGAAACTTTTACCTAGATTTCATTACTCAAAGAAGATGCAAATATACTCAGTGATGCAATGTGTTGGAATTAATATGCAACCTGAGTTAACTGTTTTTGTATTTTGCTGGATAGGTTGTGGAGGTTCCTAATGTCAATTGGGAGGATATTGGTGGATTGGAAAATGTCAAAAGAGAGCTTCAAGAGGTTTGTGCATCTGTCCCTTGTTAAAGCTATGTTTATGAGGATGGTTTAAGCATATCTATGGCTTGGTTGCTGATTTAACATTGGCATTCAAAATCTGAATTAGCCTTTTATTTTTGCTATAAATATTGCTGCATGATGTTTATCTTGTTTGTATTGCTTATAGACACGCATACCTAGTCCATGTAATTACTGCTAGATGTGGAAAGTGCAATCAGCTTTTTTATTTGATACTAACTGGCTGAGTATAAAGGGTCAAATGACATGTCTGAATATAAATACTGTGGCTGTCTGGCTCATCGAGAGAGGAAAAAAATCATCCCTAATGGCCTTGTAAACATGATTTTATCATTTCTTTTAGTCTTTTCGTGAGCATAGCTTTCCCTTTTATTTGGGTTCTCACTTAGATTTGATGCTTTGTCTTTTCCTTTATCCATTATACATGATTGCATAACAAGTTTGTTGCTGCTGGCAGACTGTACAATACCCAGTGGAGCATCCTGAGAAGTTCGGCATGTCACCTTCTAAAGGTGTCCTCTTTTATGGACCTCCTGGCTGCGGTAAAACACTACTGGCCAAGGCAATAGCCAATGAGTGCCAAGCCAACTTCATAAGTGTCAAAGGACCTGAGTTACTGACCATGTGGTTTGGAGAAAGTGAGGCTAATGTGCGGGAGATATTTGACAAGGCTAGAGGTTCAGCTCCATGTGTGCTTTTCTTTGATGAACTTGATTCCATCGCAACTCAGGTACTAAAAAAATTCTGTATCATTCTACACAATACCCCAACTCCTTCAGTCACATGTTTTTACAGTGTCTCACAGAGCCACATCTCTAGTTTTATTGCCATTCCACTGTTCCTAAGATTAATGTTCTTTTATTTGTGGCACATCCCAATTTCAGCGTGGCAGTTCTGGTGGAGATGCTGGTGGTGCTGCTGATAGAGTGTTGAATCAACTCTTGACTGAAATGGATGGGATGACTGCAAAGAAAACTGTATTCATCATAGGGGCAACTAACAGACCAGATATTATTGACCCAGCATTGCTCAGGCCTGGGCGTCTGGACCAATTGATCTACATTCCTTTACCAGACGAGGCTTCTTGTCTTCAAATTTTCAAAGCATGTCTACGCAAGTCACCAGTTTCTCGGGATATTGACCTAGCAGCTCTTGCCCGCCATACTCAAGGCTTTAGTGGTGCAGATATCACTGAAATTTGCCAGCGTGCTTGTAAATATGCTATCAGAGAAAACATTGAGAAGGTAATCGACTTGTCCTTGATCTCATTCTATGCTGAGTTAGTAGTATTGCAATTCATTAGTAATTGGTTTGATGAATTCTTGGCAGTTGCTTATTTTGGATGCTTTAAGTTACTTAACCCTTTCCATAAATCATAACCACAGTTTATCATTACATTGCAATTGATAATTGGTTTGTTAAACTCTAAAGATTTTTCCTATATATAGCTTGCCAATATTGTACTGCAATCATTGACAATTGGCTTTGTTAATGACTTTCTAGATGTTTACCTATTTTGGATGCTTGAGTTACTTGACCCTTTTCATAAAATTGTAACCACAGTTGATCATTTTGCTTTTACTTGGAGAAATATAGTTCCATTTCTTTAGGGAAAAGAAAAAAGATAATAGGCCTCTGTATTCTCAAATTCGCCTCTCCCTCACACACACACATTTATCAATGTAATTTGTGTATTCTTAAGATTGTTACCATCATTGGGTAACCATGTTGCCTTGATGGACCTGATCTCTGTTTACTCCCTAACTAAATCTTTCCTTCACCTAACGCTAATACTGTAATTCATTTGGGGTTA
The DNA here is from genome assembly GCA_036897625.1 of Pelargonium cotyledonis. Lineage (NCBI taxonomy): Eukaryota > Viridiplantae > Streptophyta > Magnoliopsida > Geraniales > Geraniaceae > Pelargonium > Pelargonium cotyledonis. The sequence continues at coordinate 22,185 of JAYMTA010000670.1, forward strand.
ACAGGATATTGAGAGGGAGAAAAGGAGGAGTGAGAATCCTGAAGCCATGGAAGAAGACGATATTGACGAAGTCCCTGAAATAAAGCCAGCACACTTTGAGGAATCAATGAAGTATGCTCGCCGCAGTGTCCGTGATGCAGACATCAGAAAGTACCAGCTCTTCGCACAGACCCTACAGCAGTCTCGAGGTTTCGGATCTGAGTTCCGGTTTCCCGAACGAACTGAAAATCCTTCAGCAGGAGCTGCAGACCCATTTGCATCAGCCACTGCAGGGGGAGATGATGATGATCTATACAGCTGAACTAAAACAGATGCAAGTTCTAGGTACTAGCATAGCGCTACTACAGATGAGTGAGTGATATTTTGAGGTAACCTAATATAAAGATTAAAGTATCTTCCTGAGAAACCGTGTTAGGTTTACACAACGACACGTTATTACCAAAGTTCTAGTTACCAAACATGTTGTGTCGTAACTTGTTTTGCTTTCAATCATAATTGCATGGTACTTAAGCTTACCTTTCTCGGTCGCTTAGAAATGGACCCCAAAAAAGAATGGTCCTGTTGCCAGTTATACATGAGATGGTAAAGCTGTGCTGAAAGTGAACCTGTAAATTGAATTCATGGAGTCATGTGATTGACCCTACAAAGCACAGAAACAGCATATATTATACTATATAAAAACATATCATCTGATGTGCATTGAGAATCTTTTATGTACTGCTTTTCCTAGCATTCTTGATTTCTTTGTTAATGTTTAGAGTTTTTTATATTCCAAGAGCCAAGCCAAGCCAAGACAGAGTCAGTAGATCTGGACTTTCTCATGTGGGGGTCTCTTGCAAGTGTCTGTACATAACATGTGCTGTCACGTGACCTCCAACAATGATGGTATCTACTAATCTTGGAGCATCTAATTAATCTTAACACTTACTCTCTGTATATGTTTCTCTACAAAGATGTATACATTCCAGGCTTCTCTGATCATAGTGTGTTTTTTTATTTAATAAATCATACAATTGTTTGTCTTTTGTGATGGCCAAGTTTGGGAAACAATTATCCTTTCACAATCATGTAACACTAATTGTTTTGTGTGCATTGTTCTATAATTGAAAAGGACATTAATATAATTTAGATGGATAGCTTGTTGGTTGTTCATATGTCTCTGTTCCTTCACATGGTAGGGAGGGCCTCCTTGAAAGCTGCATGAAACCAAGGAGCCTCACTCTCCATCATCCATCTATCTCATCATCATCCCCACTAGAGGTCGCAATTTTAGGTTTAGGTTGTAAAAATATAAAATTCGATCAGATTTCAGATGTACACGGATTCAGGTTCAAATGTTAAACTTTGTTCAATACGACGTAACATTGACTAATGAACGAACAAATTGTCAAATTGTTATGTACACTCATTCTACACATAACAAGCTACCCAAGTGCTAATTAAGCCTTTACAATGCCCCTTTTATGCTCTACTACTACTACTACCAAACAATACTCCTAGCTACTCATATCTTTACTACTTGTACATAACATGGTGAGTTACTGGTTTCCTGATAGGTGGTAACCAAATGAGGAAGATGAGTATGCAAGTGATGAGTAGTGAGAAGAGGCTTGTAGGAGCAACAACTGAGCCGGGTCCACAGCGGGTGATTTCTTGAGAGAATTTGTGGCCGGTTTGTGGGCCTCGGTTCCTGCAGCGGGTTCGTGTCGAATTTCCTGGAGTAGTACAGCAACATCCTTCATTGTGGGGCGATCTTCAGCTCTGTTGCTAGTGCAGAGGAGGGAGATCCCTAGAGCTTGCAGCATTTCTTGTATTTGAGTATCAGGATGGCCCTGGAGCTTTGGGTCTATTACCTCTACCGGGTCCTTCTTGCTCTTTAAATGGTCTCGGACCCATTGAATCACATGTTGCCCTTCTGGGAAGGATGGATCTACCGGTCTTTTTCCAGTTATGATCTCTAGCAAAACCACCCCGAAACTGTACACATCGCTCTTTTCTGTAATTTTCATCATACAAGCGTACTCTGCAAACACAGTAAACATAAGATTATCATTGAAGCTAAGAAACAACAAGAATGACGTTTTCCCAAGAAAGATGATAATTAGAGCTTGCAATTTGTGTCATGATGCGGATTTAGCATATTTGGACTCGTACATTTTGTAATCGTGTTTGCCCTTCAAAACACACACACGCGTCATACCTAACATGCAAAATTAAGGATATAATAGTACATCAACACTAATAACGTGCTGGATTGTGTCATGTCAAACGAATTGGAAAAAAACATTTCAAATTATGTTGATCTTAACGTGAAAAATGTGTTGTATCAAGTTTTTGTCATAATTGTGTTGAATCGTGTAGCACACAAAAACTCTAGCAAATTGCTAGCTAAAATGATAACAATAAATAACAAGTACTCACCGGGTGCAATGTATCCATAGGACCCCGCAAATTGCGGTGGGTTTGTGGTAAAGGTACTGTGATCATCGTCAACAAGTCTAGCGAGCCCGAAATCGGCCAAGCACGCCTCATATCGGTCACCGAGTAATATGTTGTGAACCTTGACATCTCGGTGCAAAATCGCCGGTACGCAATCGTGATGCAGATACGCCAAACCATCCGCCACTCACAGAGCTAATTTGAACCTCGTGTCCCACTCTACCACCACCGACGAGCAACCTTCGTGCAACAATTTGCCCAACGTATCGTTCGATAAGTAGTCGTAGAACAGCAGTTTCGCATTCCGGTTCGCTCCCCAACCGAGTAACCGGACGATATTTCGGTGCCGAATCTTCGCAAGAGTCGCGATTTCGGACGAAAACTCCGCCGCCGAGTGTTTTTCGGAGAGCCGGAACCTCTTGACCGCAATCGTCACGCCGGACGGGATGTCGACTCTGTATACGACGCCGGATCGTCCGCGTCCGAGGACGTTACTGGGTGTTAGCGATCTGACCACGTCAGCAATAGATAGGTCGAGTTTCTGGTAGAGTGTGACCTCCCAAGGTGGGCCCATCTCCACGTCACTCTCTCCGTCCACGTGGCACTCGTGGGCCTCACCGAAGCCCGAATTCGAGTGTCTTTTCGCTGCGAAGATGATGTAGAGCGCCGCCAGGAGAAGCGCACACGCGGTGCACAGCAGCACCACCATCGCCACCCTCGCCGCCGCCGTGCGCCTGGCGGAACCGCCGCGACTGTCGCCGGGGCACTGGTTCCCTGAAAAGCACCACGACGGGGTCCCGGCGAGGA
>JAYMTA010000671.1:0-25407 GCA_036897625.1 Pelargonium cotyledonis
AGAGAGATGAAGAGAGTAGAGGAGAGAGAGATCGTGAATTTGGGAATGAGAAGTGAAGTGACGAGAGAAAGAAAGGTTAAAGATCTAGAAGAGTGGAAGGTGCCTCGAGAGAAGGTTAGAAAATTAGGATTTGGGATGGTTGAAAGATAATATATATATGGCTCATCTAAGTTAAAATATGAGCGGGCGGGCGGGTTTTTTAGCGGGTTGGGAAAATTAGGACCGTTGATCACACCAGTAATGAGCGGACGGTCCAGATTTTGACTGACCGAATCCAACGGTTGTATGGACGGTTGATTTTTGGTTCTAGTTCTGGATCTTTTGAGCGGTCCAGCCGGTTCCGGTTTCATTTTGCTCAGCCCTAGGCCTAGCTATGTAAAAAACTATAAATTATATGATTCAATACTACATGAATCTTCTCTGTCAAATTTGAGATTTTCAATAGGATTGTGTAAGATGAACTAATAGTCATGATGAAGAGCAAAAATAATCCATTCAAATATGTCTTTATTCACTCGCGGGTTGTGGCGCAGTTGACAACTGTGAATGGGAAGAATGCTTGCGTTCGATCCCTACTCAACACACTCATGGGAAAGGGTATGGAGTCTTAACTGTGATTAAGTTTTGAATGAGATTAGTATGAGTGTGGTAAAACGGTTTAAAGGTGTAAACTGCTAATGTTGCGGACTCTTTCAAGATACATATGATCAAATACCTAAAAAAAATGTGTTTACTCTATTCGTAGTAATACAAGAAAAAAAAGAAATGAATATCGTTGATCGATAAAAGATCAACGAGCGTAACAAATTATTTTATTAAAGACATGTAAAAGAAGAAAAAAAAAAGATTTTCAAAGCACATAGAATTGTTAACCTATTCACTAGCAATGCAGTAATTGATAAACAGCCATAACAAAACAAGATAAAAGATAAATAAGGATACACAATTACTACAAAATATTTCAAAAATTACTACAAAATCAATCATCTTTGATTTCCTCTCTGTTTCCTGGTAGGTTCAAATACCATCAATTCCGTAGAAAAATAACAAATCGTTAATTAAAGAAATTTAAAGCCACTATTCACTACTCTACTACAGTTGTAATCCATGAAGACAAAATCATGAAACTGCCATAGATTCCACCATTCTCTTTGCACAATTTTAGAATTAGCTTAATTTACTAAAAATATAAACCGAGTATTGTATAGATTCCTCTCTATCAGATATTTAGTATTTAAAAATAAATAAACAGCATGATTCACCAAAATTTCTTGACTTCTTGACCATTGCATGTGAAATCTTGTTCCTTTTCCAATTTTCCTTACCCAAGTTGGCATTTTTATTTTATTTTTCAAACGCCAAAATTTTCATTATTTAATTTATTTCTTTGTTTGATTCAGCTTCAAGTCAATACACGGAGTCGAACTTTGATCTCTATAGGTTCCCAGTACTTCCTCTCAAATTTTCTCTCTGGGTTTTTCCCAAATCCAGAGCTTTCCAATTTCATCAGTTCCGTATACACTTTTTCCGTTTTAGCAATAATTACCCAGAAAAAAAATTCCAGTTCCCGGGTTGTTTTCCTTTTTAATTCGAAAACCAATTCCCAGATCAAAGAATGGGTTGTGTTAGCAGCAAAAGTAAAGATTCAGAGAATCGAGATTTGAATGGGTACAGATCAGGAGCGGCCGATGCAAGGCCAAACCAGCACCAGAATCACCACAAGGTCTCTGCAAATCAAGCTCAATCGCCGCCGAACCGGCACCAGCCTCGCCAAGCCATCCCTGTTCCGGCACCAACCCGAAGCTCAAGACCTGCATCGAGTCCTGAAACCATTCTAGGTAAGCCCTTTGAGGATATCAAGCAATTCTACACACTTGGAAAAGAACTGGGTAGGGGCCAATTTGGGGTCACCTATTTGTGTACTGAGAATTCGAGTGGCCACAAATATGCTTGCAAGTCCATATTGAAGCGGAAGCTTGTGACCAAGAATGATAAGGAGGACATCAAGAGGGAAATTCAGATTATGCAGCACTTGTCAGGGCAGCCCAATATTGTGGAATTCAAGGGTGCCTATGAGGATAGGTACTCTGTCCACCTTGTGATGGAGCTCTGTGCCGGTGGTGAGCTCTTTGATCGGATTATCGCGCAGGGGCAATACTCCGAGAGGGCTGCTGCATCACTCTGCAGGGCCATTGTGAATGTGGTCCACATTTGCCATTTCATGGGTGTGATGCACCGTGATCTCAAGCCCGAGAATTTCCTCTTGTCCACCAAGGAGGATGATGCAATGTTGAAGACTACTGATTTCGGTTTGTCCGTCTTCATTGAGGAAGGTTAGTTTTCCATTCCAATGATGAATTTTTAGTGTTAGCATAACAGTATGCAATGATGAAGATTTGAAATTGGGTGCTGACCTGTGCAGCTAACAGTTATCTAGCAATTTATTATGTATGCTAATTGTGGATCACTATCCAAAGAGAGAACTTTGACCAGCTAAACTAGGCAAATTTTATTCTAGTTCTTGTTCTTATTTGTCTTAGCATGCTCGTTCAACTACATTCAGGAATTCCTTATTTCCCTATCGATGGCTTTGTATTGTTGTCCGGTAAATATTTTCGTTCAACTAGGTAGAAATTTTAGGGTTGCAAAACACTTTAGAAGCAAATTTCCACTTGCCCATCTCACTTTAATTGTTCTGCATCTGTAATGCTTTCTCTTGGGTTCATCCTCCCAGCAATCATCCCAATACTCGACCTCTACTGGACCCGTTTATTCATTTTTAGCTTTAAAATGTTGCATTTCCAAGTTTTTAATGAAGAATTACCCTCCATCGAGCCCTTGCACACTAAAGGATCTGATGCATGGCAGATTTGCTGATTTGTCAAAGTTGATATTCTGAGATAAGGTTAGGGGAGGATAAGGGTTTTAGGTTTGGACTTGTAGAAGAAAGGGTTTGAGATTTGACTTGGTTACAGCTCAGAATTAAAGATAACAAAATGATTTATGTAACTAACATATAAAAATTAAAGTCCACTGGTGGGAGGTAAATCCAGTGCTAGTGCTTTCTTATATTGTAGTCCTTTATAGTTGATCTTGGAGCTTAAAGGAAGGATTCATGTGGGATGGGTTGTACTGTGTACTCTGTGGCACACCTGCTGCTCGGTGAACAACACTCTAATGTGCCCCCTAGTTCCAGTGTGTCAATCAACTTACAAGAATCTGTTCTAGTCTGAGGTAGAAGCTTATCAGTTGACCACAAACAGTGCATAAGTTTCACTCTGTGCACAACAGGTGCTTTGGATAAGTCCAGTGATCGCACTCAACATCTGATGTGTAGACTAAGTGGTAAGGACCGAGTAATGAGGTTCTCTCTGTGTTTGAACCTCAGATATAGCATACTTTTGCAATTTTTCTTTCTTTTCATGAATGCTACTCTAGCAATCATGGGTTAAAAGTCTACTTATGAAGCTAGGTTCTAGAAGGTTTGAAGTTCACAGATTACATACAAGTTCTACTTTCTTGTGTGGCTAACTAAGGTCACTTTTATTTTTGTGGAAAGAAATTTGAGAATATGATTTGGGTAAAATGCCCTTTTGTGGGTAGTGGGTGAAGGCTTATATTTTTGAGTTTTTCTCCTAGAACATGTAATGCATATATTCACCTGTGGGTTTTTCCTAAGAGCAATAATTGGTTGTATGAGTTTTCTCTTTATAGGAAAGGCTAGTCACATTTGAAAATCATATTTCATCAGCCATCTCGAACTAATTTGTCTTTCATTGCAATCCATTTGTCCTTGCACATATGCAGCTTGTATAATGCTATCTTCTAGATTTAAATTGCTTGATTCATTCAATGAAATCATACATGCTCAGCTTACCTGTTAAATCTTTTGTTACATTGTTCTTTTTTGCATTTCATTTCAGGAAAGTTGTACAGAGATATAGTAGGTAGTGCTTACTATGTTGCTCCTGAAGTATTGCGGCGCAGTTATGGAAAAGAAATAGACATCTGGAGTGCAGGAGTTATATTGTATGTTTTACTCAGTGGTGTGCCACCATTTTGGGCTGGTAATGACAAATTAACAAGTTTCTTACTGAAATATTGTATTTTTAGTATATCATTGAAATTTTTATTGTTACTTTTGACTGACAATCAGGCTACAATATTTTTCTTAATATGTAATGCAGAAACTGAAAAGGGTATATTTGATGCCATACTGGAAGGCAAAATTGACTTTGAAAGTCAACCATGGCCTACAATATCAGACAGTGCTAAAGATCTAATCAGGAAGATGCTTACTCAGGACCCGAAGAAGCGAATTAAGCCAGCACAAGTTCTTGGTATTAAAATTATTTCTCATTTTATTTTTTTAGCTCAATTGAAAACTACATTAGTCATTGCACTATGATCTGAAGAGAAAATTTGTGATTGTTATCACTTTATTAGCTATGAAAAATTGCAATATTTGGTCCCACTTCATTTATTATCCTGCCTTTCATGTTATGCTTCTGTGCTTCTGACTGGCATTTGATATTATGTTGTTAGAGCATCCATGGATTAGAGAAGGTGGAGAGGCATCAGACAAGCCAATAGATAGTGCAGTTCTCTCTAGAATGAAGCAATTCAGGGCAATGAATAAGCTCAAGAAGTTAGCATTGAAGGTAAATCAAGTGCTCACAAATTATTGTAGAAATAGAAAATAGATAAATAATATGTTGTCATCCGAAATTGCATAATTTGTAGAACAGTAGAAGTATCATTCTGCTGATATGGATAATATTGATATATGTAAGTGTGGGTCTATAGATAGTGGCACTCACCGATGAAAATTGAGATATGTGGTTCCTTATAGAACAGTGTTGCAAAATAGAAAAGAAAAGAAATAAGAAGCATGTTAACTGTATTCTTAAAATAAGTCTATCTCTTGTCATCCTTTCTCTTAGGTCAAAAGAAGAGTGTCATCTCATGTCTTGTGATAGTCTTATTTAGACTCGTTAATATCATACTTATACCATTAAATTAAACATAGCACAAACTGTGGATCTGTGCTTAGTGTGTAATTATATCAGTAACGAAATTTCATGCCATATTTAACTTACCAAAGACTTGATTCTATTAGAGCATTTCTTGTGCACTATATTTAAAGTTGAATCAATACGCAGTATCTGCTTTCCAATTAATTGATAAAAAAATTCCCCCTTACTTTTAGTTACATGAATTCCTATGATTCTGCTTTTCATCGTCTTTCTTCTAAATCATCCTCGTCGACTATGGAATTTACTAGGTCATTGCGGAAAATCTTTCTGAAGAAGAAATTAAAGGTCTGAAAGCAATGTTCACAAATATTGATACTGACAATAGTGGCACAATCACCTATGAAGAACTGAAGGCAGGATTGGCCAGACTTGGGTCAAAGCTCTCAGAAACTGAAGTCAAGCAACTGATGGATGCTGTAAGTTTTAGTGATGCCAGCAAGATCCCAGTCAGTTGTTAATTGTGCCTTGGAATTTCTGTTGGAATTAATGTTTTTTTTGTATGTGATATATTTCAGGCTGATGTAGATGGAAATGGATCGATAGACTATATTGAATTTATCTCTGCCACTATGCATAGACACAGACTAGAAAGAGATGAACACCTGTACAAAGCATTTCAGTATTTTGACAAGGATGGCAGTGGGTAAGTTCACAAAATTCTTGCCTTGGATTATAGCAATGTCCGTACTTTCATCTACTGTTACTTCTCAGTGGGTCTTCATTATTGGTCAAAGTACTTAAGGTGAAATTCAAGGATTCTTCATTTAATTTGTAAATTAATGTTTATGTTAAGCAATTTAAACATTAAAAACTCCCCAACACAAGTTTTCTGATTGAAAATGCAAAGGATACAAACTTCATTATAAAACAATTGAAGAAAAATTGGTTCATAAGAAGCTTGTAGAAGTCGTAGTGTCTGCCACAACAAATAAATGCTGTATTTTAATTGCAAATTTTGTTAAATTTTACTATAGTGATCAAATCAAAATATGGCTTGGCGGGGTTACCTATACAAACAAATCTAAAGAATCCCAATGCCTGCACAGTCAACCTTTTGAAATGATTAAAAATTTCATTAGAAGTTTCTTAGGTATTCATGTATTGGTATCTTAATGACAGGTACATTACTATAGATGAATTAGAAATTGCCATGAAAGACTATGGAATGGGTGATGATACCAGCATCAGAGATATAATATCAGAGGTTGACGCAGATAATGTAAGTCATTTCCAAGTGAACATCTGAACCTCAATTGTGCTGTTATTTTGGTATTGATGCTATCAAATCCAACAGGATGGGAGGATCAATTATGAGGAGTTCTGTACTATGATGAGAAGTGGAACGCAACAGCCGGCGGCGCAAATCTTTTAGCTTCTTTGACGTGACGTTAGCCTGATGTTTCATGAACAGACATGTATCAATATCCTAATTATCTACTCTAGACAATCCTAGTTAGCTGTTCAAGTGACTTGAGAATGTTTAATGCGGATCAAAATAAATCTTTACAAGAGCTGAGGTATAGTGTTATCCTGTTGGCTTTCGGAATCATTTACCATCATAATTCAGGACGCGGGTAGTTTTGAAACCGAGGAAGCTTGTTGTACTTGAGATGGATTTGTTTGTGTATATGATCTAGTTCAGCTGCATTCCGAGTTTTTTTTTACACTCTTAAAGATTGTTTGTAATATTTCAAATTATATGATCTTAAAGTGAAGAGTTACAAAGAGCAAAAGGTTTATTGGCTTCCTTGTGGTTCCAAGAAAATATCGATTGGCAGGCTCAATTCATTTTATTTCTCTGGAAATGTTTTGCACAGGCATTGTCTGAAATGGAGTTGGCCAAGCTACCTGTGTGAGCGACCTCTCCTACTGTTGGAGGTTCTGTTTGTCTCAATGACATTGACCTGACAACACAGGGTGTGAGTGTTCTCAATAGACACTTTATTTTGTCGGTTTTAGTTTTTCCAGTAATCGACGAGACATTAAAACTGATGAAAAATAGATCAATACGAACCCAGAACTCGTGCATTTTTTTGGTTCGATCTGAAGTGGTTGAATATCAATTGCACAAGTCAATTATCAACGTTACGATCAATAGTCACCAAGAAAATGACTACGGATTCCTGAACGTTGATCCATCTTAATCCTTGCAGACCATAGTTGAAGACTAGATCAGAATTTCGTGAAAACAAACTTATGTAACCTTAGAAGTGACCACATTATTTTTGCAGAAAAAGCCTAAAAGGGTGTCCCAAATCCAAACCCAAACCTAAACCCAAATTAGTTCAAGAATTGAAGAATGGAATCCAAGGTTTAAGCTTGATATTCCCCTGACAGTGACACATACAAAATGCATTAAAGACAAGACAACCACAACTGCAGTCACATAATTGCACGTGACCTTGTTTTCTATTAGATCTGTCAGTGTGTACCCCCACTCAGCATCTTCATATTATATGCACGTGTGCACATTTTCTTTATTACCTTGGAAATGGAGTCAACACAGACACCAACTATCCTTTTGTTTTTCCAGTAATCTAACCATGATCACCTTCCCATTTTATGTTCCGCTAATTACACCATTTCTGCTATTTTATTGGCTTCAAAACACCCTAAATTTTCAGCCTCTCCCTGAGAAGGCCTTAAAATTAGGGTCACAATGATAAAAAACAGAGTTTTTCCCCTTGTTTAGGACAGTTTTGTGTCACAATAAAGGCTTGGTGGGTCTCAATTCAGGTGAGTACCAACCCATTCACAGTCTCCACTACCCTTTTTGTTTAATTGTGTCTGTCTTATTCCTATATAGGAATTGTAGGTGTGTTTTGATAAGTTATTTTCTTCAGTTTAGTGTGTGAACCTAATTTTCTATACATTAGGAGTGCCTAGGATGCTCCTAAGTTTGGAACACCACTAACATAAGACAATTCATTTGTTATTCAAAACCTGAAACTGTGAGCTGTTATTATCACTAGAATAAGTGATTGCTTTAACTAGCTATGAAATGCAATGTCCAATAAAGCAAACTGTGTCTCATTTGACAGTGCACTTTGGTTGCTGGACTGAATTCAATATGCATCCATTTCAGAGGTTTATGGCTTTTTACTAACAATGTATTGGAGATTAGGGTATATTATGTTATGCAGCTTTGTTGTTTTGAATCTTTGAGAACATATTGAAATGAAGTCATGAGCTCAATCTCACTTGACTTTGTGACATACACTTTAATAAAAAGGACTTACTGGTTTGATCCCGTTAACTCTCGACAATACCCTCCCTTAGAATGAGCGAAAGAGAGAGAGGCGCACGTGGGGTTGCATGTCTCATTGCCTCACTCTTCGCCGCTCCCCTTTTCTTTTTGCAGAACTGAATGAAAATCTAACCCAAAAGGTCATTTCTCGGCTTCCCATGACCTCTCTCTCTTCATAGAATAATATCATTGCGTAGAGAAGTCCTGTCCTTGTTCCTTAATTATCTTTTCTTGTTTCTTTTGTTTGCTTCAAGCTTGACTTGCAATGCTCTCTCAACTTACATGGTGTTTCAAGAAGCCATTGCTTGATCTTGATCTAACTTATTTATCAATATCTTGATCCTACAAGTGACCAACCTGCTTTGCTTGGAAGCACTAGCTACACTAGCCCACCCAACTTGAAGTTTTGCTTGTAATGATATTTGGTGATAATTCATTTTGGAAACTCTTCTTAAGGTCTCATTTTTAGGTCTAATGGTGGAGGTCCAATCCTGTCCTAGCTTGGTCATTGCTTCTTCACTATGTGCTATATAGAAAAGGATATGAAAGGAGAAGGTATAGGTGCAGTTGCAGAGATTTCAGCAGAGTTACAAAGGGAAAAGCTGAGAAATGCAGAGCTTATGGAGAGAGTATCGATGCTTGAAGCTCAAATACAAGAAAGAGACAAGGATCCTCTTCCTGCAGATGGACAAGTATGATCACCAGCTCTTTTCATCTATCCTTTTTCTTTACGATTCCCATTTGGTGGATTCTTGTGCACTGATGTTGCTCTATTTGACACATCTGACGAGTAAATGTAATTGCCTTGCAATGTTTATAACATGTACTTGAGTTTCCTTCGATCATTTTCCTGATGTTGATGCTCACAGAAACATTGTTTTCTTACCTTGATTAGTAAAGATCAGATAATCTGTGATACTTTGGATGAGGTAAATGATATCTATCATTTTATTCATTTGTAGCATGTAACTGCTTTTTGATCAATGAGTTGCATCGGGTATGATTAGATATCTTTGATATTTCTGGAATAGACATAGAGTTCTAGTTTCAATATGTTTTCATATGAAAACTTAGAAGGATATTTTGAGGTTGGACACATTCATTTCAATTCATATTTTCAATCTGAGCTTGAGTCTACCAAGGCATTAGTAATATGCTACTAAAATTAGTTTTTTGACAGATCTGTAAGAGAGACATCACCAGAACCATGTTGACTATCATATCATGAACCAATATCAAGCATTTAAGCTTCACCGGGTTATTTCCCCAAAACTCATGGTTCCGTTCTTTTCTAGTTTGTTACATCAACGTGCTCCTTTGATTTCAATGAAGTCCCTATACTAGTCTGTTTATCAGCACCCCTTAACTGTATTAACTAATTCATTGCCTTTATAAATCTTACATTTCCCACTTTATTGTTACTCAAGACCTCTCCTAATGTTCTTTCAGGAGACCTGTGAGAAAACTGAAGCAGAAAGGTGCCTAAAGAAGTTCAAAAGACAAAAGGTAGAAGCTGTAATTTGTGGACGCGAGGATGGGAACAACATCAATAGAGAAATGGAACCACAGGTAATACAGGACACCCAATGCATGGCTCCCAAGAACAAAAGAGTTGAAGATCGCTTTGTAAACTGGATGAGTATGGATGAGAACCAGTTTCTGCATTTTGAAAAGATTGAAGATGGTGATTTCACTGTTGAGTGTGATGACACTGATGACAGTGACGATGAAGATCATTATTTGTACGGAGAGGATGATGTTAACATCGACCACAAAATTGATGACAATCAAGGAACAACTGACAAGGTACAAGAACAGGTTCGTGAAGAATGTGTTGATGATGGATTGCAAATACCATTAGAAGGTTCCTCTGGTGTTATGAGCAAACTAACATTAATGCATGAGAGCCAAGGAAGAAATGATAATCAAAACAATGATGGTATGCTTTCTTATTCTCAACCAATTTGTGACAAGAGAGAGTCCGGGAAATATGTGAAAGAGACCAACAAGACTGGTGAATCTGAGGCAACAACAGGATCCAGAAGCATAACACAGAATAAAAAACCCCCAAAAGTGGCTTTCTGTCCAAAAGAAATTAAGAGAATTATGGAGTCTGAAGAACTCTTGCTAAAAAATGCTCAATCCCACACAATAAGGAAAATTATAGTTTTTGCACCTCTTGGTATAAGGGATGGGTGTGAAGATATGTATGATTTAGACTTCAACCACTTCAGCATTCTGAGGAAGGAAGAACCATACGTCTCTCCACAGAATCCTGGGGTAAGCAACTTTATTTTAAGTTTTATAATCTTAATGGCATATGTTACAAATACCATAGCTGGAGAGATGCATGTTATGATCAACTGATATGGGCGGCGATGTGATATTAATCTGATTTCATCAGACTATGGTTATGTAGACTGACTTGGATAAGGCTTATGCTTTCAAAAATGCAGTCCTCTTTAGAGCTGTAATCAAATGTTCCTTTTATTACTTCATATTGAATGTATCGGTTTATAATATGCTGTCATGGTTCTTCAGTAGGAGCATCCTTGTATATTTTGCTATCAACATTACCAAGATCCATTGGTTTCTTTATATAGCTGTGGATCATATAATCTAAGTTTCATTGCATTTGAACATTCAGTAAAATGCTGCATAAAATGTATATAATCTGGTTTATGTTTCTGAGATGTGTATTGACAATGAACTAAGTGCTTACTGATTTTATATGACTCTTAAAGTCAAGGTTTTTCTCATTAATAGACATGCAATTATTTAATTTACTGTCAGGAGCACGTTTTATATGAAAATTCTGGTGGCCGGAGGAAGATCTTTTATCCAAATAGACAGAACCCAACATTATGTCCTGTTAAGATACTCGAGGAGGAGAAGGATATGCGTCCGTTTGATGCTAGCTGCCCGTCATGCTTATTTTTGTGCATCAAGTATGGTGGAAGAACAAGAAATCTTCCCCAAAATGAGTAAGTTGAATCCCATTTTGTATAATGCAGATTTGTTTTCATACTAACTGATAGAATGGAGGTATTTTGTTTGCCTTTTAGCTTGGAAATTAAATCTTGTGCCATCATCAACTAAAACTATCGATTGGTCGAATTGTCCCAGATATGTCAGGCAGAGGATGGGAAGAAACAAGCTGAAATCTTTCGGGCCAGTTATGTGCAGAATGGCAATGCTCGCTAATATTCGCAATGGCAGTTTCTTCTTCAAGTCCTTGGGCATCACACTTCTGTTCATGGCTGGTTTTCCTGATGACTTGGTTCAAAGGGAAACTAAGTACCGCAACTTAGACTTGCTTCAAAAATATTACAGGTATATAAACACCACACCTTCTTAGAAAATTCGCTGAGTTGTTGCACTCTGAGCAATGGATTTATTAGCATTCTCATCTAAATGCTATTTTTTAGACATGCTGACGGGCTATTTGTAAAATTAACACAATACATACACTGGACAGTACTCTGTTAATTTATATGTCGATGAGGTCTCGAATCAGATTAACAATATCTTCTGATGATCTTTACTATGGAACTCTGAATCTACTTATTGCAGAACAGATAAAGACGCGGAAGGGGAGGAGTTATTTCTTCCACATCCATTGAATCATCACGAGACTGTAAGTTCATAACTTTGTCGTTTTTTTATTGTTCTTCAGTTGATAATAACATATTTTTAGAGCTCAGTACCACCATGCTGGTTAACATACATAAACATCAGCAGAACTGAGAATCCACTGTATTGGTTCTTTGTGTGCAAAACCAAAGAGGTTCTCTAGCTATAAATGTGAGTTTAGTTTTAAGCCAGTGCTTGCAAAAAACATGTCATTATGTTTAACATTTGAACTTCATCTAGTGTGGAATTATGTATAATATCATAGTGTCTAATCTAAATGATCTCATCTTTGACACTGAACTTGTTTTGCTTCTGTTTGATCAGGCTAGTTCTGGTCCTCAGCAATATGGAACTAAGACAACTTCAACAAAACCAAAGGGCAAGAAACAAATAAACTCCACCAGAAAGCCTCAGAATTTGATCAAACCCTTAATTCAACAGCCTGCGCCTTCGAGGTCTCCACTTCTTGCTCCACTGGGGCTAATGAGCTACAACTCTATTCACAGTCATGCAATGGCTGCTTTCCAGTCTCTGTCTTCTCAGACTCCAGCTAACAATCCTGTTATTCCAAATACATTGATCACCAGTTCTGATACTAATGTATCCTTCCGCCATCAAACCCCGTATCATTTGTACCCGCCACAGCCAACAAATGCTTTCATGCCTATGATGTTTTGGCCTCCACCAAACACATTTCCTCCTAGTCCCTACTCATCCTCGTATGGTTACCGATCTTTGCCATATACTGGAAATTACCTTACCCTCCATCCACAACCTTACTACAACCATTTTTCAAGCACTTCTCTAGTTCCCAATATGGAAGAAGGCACTGGGAAGAACAATGTGGCCGCAGAGGAAAGTGATGGTGACTCTAATAGCAGTTCAAGCAATTCAGAACAAAGATTGACACAAACAAGCAGCAAGCATTGAGTGCATTTCATGTAAATTAGAATCTCTGAGAAATGATCATAGTTGAAGAAACATGAAATGCAATGCAATTTCAGGCCTTGACTGATTAAGAAAGCTGTTAAGAACTTTATAACATTCTGAAAGCACCTTAGCTCTTTGCATGTCATAAAGTTAAGCCACAATGATGAAACTAAAACCAAAACCTCTGTTCAAAATTGAAGTAACAATTGGTGATGTCTGGGTTTTTTAACACAAGATTTATAACCTCTCTCTTGTACACCTACATCTGTACTCTACACTAAAGTCATTGAACTTGACATAACATGGCACCTACCAGAAAGATTAACTAATTGATATTTATGCTTTGTTTGCTTGCATAATGGAATTTTGTGCTTTTTGTTTCTTTCTTTAGTTTAATTTTTCTTTCATTGTGTGATGTCCATTCAGCTTATTTTTGGAGCTCTAGATCTTTTTATAGTATTTATTGTCTGCTTTACCTTGGGTCCATTAGTTGAATTATACACAACCCCCCAAAGGAGCATCTATATACATATATCAGTGACATGATTAAAGAGGGGTTTTTGTTTGAGCATGAATCATCAATAACCATCATCATTGCCACCCATGCATAACACATATTATACATACATACATATTGCCCAGCATTCACCAAGTTTCCATCACCAGCAATACATGCAACCCCAAACAAGATAAATAAAAAGAGAGAGCAAGAACCCAACTAAAAAGTAAAAACTTGACCATCACCATAATCTTCATGAGCCCACCAAGAGAAACCATCTTTATTCACTCTTGTTCAATTCCTCACAAAAAGAAACTAACAAGAGTGGAGGTAGAACCTTTTTTTGTAGCAAACCACATCTGGCTAAATTCTAATGGTGCTTGTTGGCAAGATTGCACTGCTTCCTGATCTCACCCTTTGTACCAGTGAGAGGATTGTTCTCAGAAAGAGTGGTGATGGCTCTAGCAAACTCCTTGAAAAAGTAGTCTTGGCTCTTGGCCATTTTCTTGACATAAGGCTTGGTCCTCTTGTCTGTAGCTAGCTGGTGATCCACAATCAACAAGCCCTTGTTGTCCAAGATGTTTCTGTAGTAGTTGTTGTCCAGTTTCATGGGTGTGCCTCTGTCATTTCTAACATACTGCACAGCCTTAGGGTCTGGGATGGGGTCAGGGCACTTGTGGAGCATGTGCTCAACATGGTCTGGGTTCAGCTCAGGTGCCACCTCTGGGTACAGCCGGTGCACCAGCTTCACACAGTGGGTGCGACCAACACTGTGAGATCCTGTTCAACATAGAACCAAACAGTAAACAGTAAAAACTCTAGATTTACATAAAGTAACAAACAAGGTTCAAACTTGAGACCAAGCCATGGTTTGCAATCTTATCCCAAATCTGGAAATATGTACTGTTTTGATAATAATAATAAAAATGTACCTAACAGTGCAACCACACCAGGAGTGCCAATGCCAATAGAAGCAAATCTGTCAAGAACAACAGACATGCTCTCATTGTGGTCTGGGAGGTACTGTTCTAGAATTTCTGCTCTGCTCTTCCTGCCATCTCTCCTTCCAGTCTTGAGAGGGATGTATGGTCCTCCAACCTGAATTAAGTGTAATTTTCACAAACTGGTTATTTTCTTTTATCAGAAAACAAGCGTATCAACCGAGCCTCGAAACTCAGTGTTAAAGAGAAGCAAACGCCTAAAGCCACTGGGTTTATGGAGTTTAAAGAGTGAGAAAAATACAGAGAAAATGCCATCTCTAGCAGAGAGCACAAGGATGTCAGCACAGGAGACCACATCAGGGCACTCTCTCTC
Organism: Pelargonium cotyledonis; assembly: GCA_036897625.1. Lineage (NCBI taxonomy): Eukaryota > Viridiplantae > Streptophyta > Magnoliopsida > Geraniales > Geraniaceae > Pelargonium > Pelargonium cotyledonis. The sequence goes on from JAYMTA010000671.1 coordinate 14,660, forward strand.
CACAGCCTCCTTGATGGTCTCAAGGTACCTGAAGTTCCTCATCCCAAAGCTCCTGTCTGTCTCCTTCTCAGACAAGGACCTCCTTGTTGAGTCCAGCAAAAGTGAAGCATCACATGACTACAACAACACCACAAAAATGCATCAACAATCAAAACCCAGAAACCAAATTTTGTTATAAAAATGTTGTTGTTTCTAGTTTTTAGTTTTTATATGCCTCAACAAAACAGTCATGGAAGATGTTTCTGAGCCAAGAAAAGGCAGTGTTCTTGTGGCGCTTGTAAAGGAGCTGGACTTGTTCCTTGATAATGTCCTCAGCCTGAGGCCATGTGTCCTTGTAGAAGTTCATGACAAGACCTGGGTCTGCTTCCTCATTCTCTGCAACAGCAACAGCAACAACAGCAAGCACTGAGAGGGAAAGCAGAGCAAACAAGAAGAGAAGTTTGGAACCCATTTTCTCTTCTTTTTTTCTGGGTTTGGTTTTGGTATCTCTATAGGCTCATGGGTACTTCTTAAATAATGAAAAACCAATTGTTACCGTTACAAAAATGGAGCCTAGTCTTTGGTTTCAACACTTGAGCTATTATATTGAGCATTTACAGCAAAACAGAGTCGTGGCATCTTCTTGATATTTTAAATCCTGTATTGTTTTGGAAGTTGGGAACACTACAATGAAAAGTGGTGAGTGCAGTAAATGATATATGGGGACAGGCTCACACTCTCATGAGTAAATGCTCACATCTATCATATTGGTATTCTGGATCCTCAAAGTCGAGATAAATTATGGAATCTCACAAAGATAAGTTAACTTTGTTTAAAGGATAATTAGGTCCCAATATTTTAAGAAGTCACTAAACTATACTTTAATTAAGACATTGAGGTTGTGTAAACTAGGACTTGAAGACCAATCTACCTGACTGTAATGGTTAAAACATCATGAATAATTCAATTTAAAACACCGAAATTCTCTCCACCAGTTTGAACAGTCAAGTTGAAGGCATTGGAATTCTTCCCTCAACCTGAAAAGCACGAACAATTGACAACGATTGCACTTGAAGTTTAAGTCGACCATGTGGAGGGTTTTGCCACCCATCTCGCCACCATCTGATTCGGCAGTAAACTCGAAAACTGATCTGATGGCTATGACAAATTCACCAACTTTCTAGTCACCTTTTCTTTCTCCGCAACCGTCTTTTGGTGCTCACGCATACACCAAAAAAATTTATCACGAATCTACGTCGTCGCTACTCTGCAAACCTTAACAATAGCATAACTTGATATCAAAACAAGAAAAACCAAAATCTGTTATATGTAAATTCAAAAAACTGTTATTGCCCTGGAATACAGGAGCAACCGTAATCAAACAAAAATCATATCCGAATCTCGAAACGACGAAGATAAACACTATATCAATTTTATTTAAAACGTTAATTGAAGAATCACTCCACTGGAGGTAAAATAAGAGCAGTGGATCTCGAGGACAAGTTAGAAATTACAAGTATTATAAAGTGTCGTTAGCTAGGGTTAGATTGGGTGGGTTAACGTTAATCAGATGGGGAAGCTTCCATTGTCTCCTAATCCAAATATGCTGACAGAAAAGACGGAACACACTTGACACTACAAAGTAGTAGACGAGTAGAGGTAGCAAAAATGGTGTGGAAACAGCAATTTTCCATTGCACTGATTTGACAGCGGATGTGAGATACTTCTTCTTTATTACTAAATCAAGTAATATACAAATGTTTCCTTGTTCATGTTCTTGTCCTTCACTCTTCACTCTTCACTCTTCACGTGCCCTTCACTTTCAGGTGGGTCTCTCTTTATAATTGCAATTATTAGCTTATCCTAAAAGTTTACCAACAAGTTTCAAAGCTCGGGGATGGGAATTTTGCATTTATTCACCTCTCTTTCATTACTTTCAGTGATCAAGTGATTGATTTCACTTATTTTTTCAAGTCACAAGTTCAAACTTTGATATTTATACTGATCATAAAATTTTAGCAGTCTCTTAAAAATCGTGTACAGTTGTCCATCTTTTGGTAGCTGAAAAGCAATTGTCCATTTGAATAATATGATGATAAGGACTAAGGAGTAGGGACATTAAAATAATAATGCCATATCTCTATCAGGAAATTGAAGTAAAATAGTAAAGTTCATTTAAATGGGTAGTTTAAAGAATCATCAACTTGGCCGGCAACATGTGACCATCATCATTTTTTTTTTTTTTGGCATAGTAGTATAGTGAGTGCTTCTTCCTTTATACACTACATATATAATAATCGTTCACATAAAAAATAATGGGGTGAGATATTTTTATTTAAAGGGAAAAGCTGTTCCAAAATAGATTCTTTTCATTGATTTTTTTAATTTTAAGCGCAGCTATATGAAAGTCTTCCACTCTTCGAAATCTTTGATGTAAAATTTCTTTTAAGAAGTCTTGTAATTTAGTGATAAATTTTATATATTCAGAGCAACGAGTTTCAATTAAAATATAAATAGCTGAGACTCGATCAATATACAAAATAAATGAATTTGAACAAACATTTCGCATCACAAATTTAGATGAACAGGTATATGTTATAATTCATGATTGGCTCGTTGACATAGTTAAGTCTTATCCGCTGAAAACTAATCTATGTTGATTCTCATAATTTGTAGCAATCAATTTTTGATGGTCTCTTTGTAAACTGTAGAGTATCTTCAAGTCCAAAATTAATGGCCCGAGACTGTCAACCGAAGGATTTTGATTTATTTATCTTTGTCTAGAAAAAAAAACTAGACAAAATTAAAATAGTATAGAATTACCACCAAACGTATGGGTCAACTAGTAAAAAATTGAGAGCTTTGCCGCCCTTGTGGTCCTACCCGGATCGAATGAGAATTAGTCTGGACGTGATAGAATGGCTTAAAGATGCTAACCACAAGTTTGCGAGCCCGCTCAAGAACCTCTTAGACCAAAAAAAAAAAAATAGTACAGAAATTGATAGAAGATAGATCCATAAAATGTGGCATATGCATAATGTACTGACCCTCAAAAAATAATGATGGGGGTCAATTAATTTAGACAATAGCGTACACGTTAACATATACGCCAAGCTCTTCATATTTCTATTTCCTCTTTTAAACCCAAACATATGTTAAAAGTCAAGAACGCAAAGCATAACACGCAACATTTTTCAATTTTGTTACCAGAAATACAAGCATTTTTCTGGTATAGTATATGGTACAACAATAACAAAAATCCTCATTTGTAAAACAGACGGTGTGGCATGATACAATTTATCTTCTGCAACTCACATCTGCAACGAGATGGCGGATGTGTGGAGCGTACCATTTCACTCTCTCGACGTGTTGTATTGAAACATCCCAACAATGACCTGCAAACATCCAATACCATTAGTCTCAACTCGAGCGTCAATAACTGAATGCTTGTTCAAAACTACCAGCCTTGTGCCAATTCTACGAGCGATACCTTCGGATAACGCGATTTCACGTATCGATTTCGAAACATGGTCTGTCCACTGACCCTCTTCCGAGTCCTTAACATTTCCATGCACATGTAACATTCCACCTTCCTCTCTGTATTATTAGCATGGCCACCAAAATTACATGCGTAAATGTAAGGGGAAAGATCCATTCAAAATAAAAACCAAGTTTTTATGAAGATTGAGTTCAACAAAAAGATTAGTCGCAAAATGTACCTTAATGCCCTAACAGCAGTGACCCAGCTACCCTCACTTGTTGGAAGGAGACCAAGACAGACCCGATCAGCAACTCCCTGTACGCAAATCAAATGGAACCAATGTTGTAATCGGTAACAACCAAATCAGAGATCTCTTTTGTATTCAGTGTTTTTGGGCAACAAAAGCATGTAATCCAACAAAGGAGGTGGTTTCCAGTGCTACAACTAGGTGAGGTGAGAACGGTTCTCAAGAGTACTGTCAAACCATGGACTTGTGCCTCTACAAACAAGTAAAAGGATTAACAAAGAATGCAATTCAACAGAAACTAGAGAAGTCGCATCCCTATCTTATAACAAGTTTGGTACTCCAAGCTGAGGTAGAATCTTGGTTTTCATAAAAATATGAAGCCACACCACCCAGCTCACATTATAGTTCACACAATCTCTAGTTCTCTACCGTGACAGTGAATCCTCAGAACCTTGGCCCTATGTCTATTATGAATGAGCACTCAAGTTGGGAATTGGATCACTAGGCTGTTATTATAGTCTACATAAAAGGCCAAAAGTACATTCTCCTCTCATATCACCACACAAGAAAATTTTCAGAATTGTACAGGCCTGGAAGGAGTTTTAATTACATCATGCGGTCATGAAGAATTGGGATACAGACTTAAGAGACACTTGCATATCACATAATATATTAAGATGCCACATTAATTAACTAGAGAGAAGATGCAGCAGTGAACATACTTTTGGTGCTGTAATTCGATTATCTCCTTCAAGTACGATGCAACAATCTGACACAAAATTGGCCTGCAGGTTATGTCTGAGTGCTTCAACAGCATAGGGATTCCATTCGCATGCATAAACTAATTTTGCCTTGGCCCTGATGAACAACATTGTTACTAATGTCAACAATTCAAGGCAAAGAACTAAAAAAAGCTGTAGGGGGTTAACGCAGTAATAGAACATAGTTTTATTTGACCTTTCTTGAGAACATATTTTAATTTGAATAATGGAACTCATAGATCAAATTAATTTAGAACAAAGGTATATATAACTTATGAAAGTAAGGATCCTATCTCCAACACCAAGCTATATTGATTATTTTTCCCTCAAGGATTGAGTCCAGTATAAACTTCTATTCAAAAGGAAAAATGCACGAAAATATGCATAAGAGGGGGGTGCGCTCATATATAGATTATCAACAAAAGAAAGATTAGCTGAAATGAACAATCACAATATACCTGACAAGGAAGGGCAGAACATAATATCCAATTCCAGCAAACAAATCCACAATAACCTCATTTGTACATTCTAGACGGGCCATACGAAGCTTCTCAGAAAGATTGCCCCATGAAAACATGCACTTGGTAGCATCAAAAGAATAGTGAACTCCATTCTCACAATGATCAACCCAACCATTTTCTCCCACAAGAATCTCTAGGGAACTGTCCCTTGTGCCAGTTGGTGCAACTCGGCCCTATGAGATGCATGAAAATTCAAGCAATGAGTATGATTTATAATTCATTATAACACACTTAAGAGAAAAGTGAATATATTGTTTATCTAACAATTCAATTCATAGCTACTGAATTGTATTTTCCTTGATAGCAAATATAAAAAACTAGGTAGACTTTGTGAAGCAAGCAAATTGGGTAGGTTTGAACAAGAAGGCACAGGATGTTCCTTTTCTCCTAATTCTACAAAACGGGTCTAAATCATCAAAAACACAAACAGTAATTAACGGATAATTGGCATTAAGGATTTCCTGATAGAATAGACCAATTGGCAAAAAGATTAATCATTATAACTGATAACACTTCATGCTAAAGGGTTCTACATAGATTATTTGCAATGCTTCTGACATATAGATTAAGAGCTAGAAATATTTTCTAATCGTTTAGGGAAAACTCTTCCTCCATCTGTGAAAACCTTCTTAATCTATCGAGGAATAACTTTCCCAATCCATTGGGAATTTGGGAAAGCCTTGAGCTTTCTCCCATAAATTATGTCTCTTGTAACTGCAAATCTAAATCATGAAACCAATAAGAAACTAGCATGTTTGTGGACATAAGCAATTATCAACCTTTACCATGACTGAATAATGCATACAGCATATAAGCAACACCCATTTTTAGTACCAAGGGTAGGTTAAAATTTAAAAACAAAAAGCGTAAAAAAGAAAAGACCAAAAAAATTGAATAAGAATTCAGACATGCAGTAATAGCATAATGGAGCAAGCAACAAACCATTTGGCTTAATCCTCGTATCTAACTTACTTGGCGAGCAAGGCGGCGGGCATTAAGTGATTTGGCTACACTAGGCCAAATTTCCTCTCCAATTGAGTCCCATATTGGATCCTTGAATGATGTCACGGGAAGCACAAGAATATCCCCAAGTCGCTCCCATCTGAATCATCGAGAAGAATATTACTAATTTTCGCTATTTTTTATGATAAGAAATTTAACGAGTGACAAGTCAAACTCATAAATAAACATTGCATTTTCTCATAAATAAACATTGCATTTTCCCACAAAACTTTATACTGCCAGCAATTTCGTGTACATCTCATGTAAATAAGAAATTTATTTAATAAAGAATGTGATCTGTTATATTTTCCAATTTTTTCCCATCAAAGCCATAATGTAAACACCAAAGGAACAACATTATTGAACACAAACCTAGCAGGTAGCTCCTCTAAGAGTTGTTCTGGTAGGCCTTTATTCTGTATCAAAGATTTTACAGCTTCACTCATAATTTTAAAAGGGGATTTAGGAACTCTTCTAATCTCCAAAATGTCACCTGCCACCTTTGTGGCCCCACAATTCTTTAGAAGATCCAAGGCTGTTGAACATGAAAGCTCATTTAACATAATCTTTTTTGCAAATGATTCGTTAAGGTCTTCCAAACCATCTAATGCATCTCCAGAATGATGTTTTTCATGGAACACAGCACTAAAATTTTCAGTCACGGGAAAACATATATGAATTCCATTCTCTTGATTATAAACTTTCCTGCCAAGATCTAGCCAACCAAACTTCTTTAATATGTCCTTCCCTAATTTACCATATTTCTTCTCAAGTCGTAAAACCCAATGAGAACCGACCACTCTATGTCCATTGTTAGCCCCAGTTGTTTTAGTATCAATACACATGCTAGGAGCCTCAGTTAAAGTTTGCGCATTCCTGCACTGTAAACCTTCAAAGTCATCATATCTTTCTCTTGTTAACCCTTCATCTTGCAGCTTTTTTGCCATTTCAAAATGCAAAAGACTGTCATCTAGAGAGATTAGAGGAAGCAAGTTGATTTTCATTGGCTCGCTAAATTTTGTTCCAAATGCGTAACAAGCTGCCCCACCACCAATTATAACAAGATCATCACCAATGACATTGGCTGTACTACGCACAAACAAATGTTTGCAAGCAGAATTGAGCATCACATGCTTCCAAGTCTGAAGCCGAAGATCAAGTAGTGCCAACTCTTGATAATGTTGTTTGACGGGACAACCACCAACGACTCCAAGATAATTTTTGTACACAAACATAGAGTGGGAAAACCTTGCATTTGGATTTCTTCCTGTTGTCTTTTCCTTCTTCCATTGACATGTCTGGACATCAAAACTATACAAGTCTCCTAGTGCCTTCTCTCCATTATACCCCCCAAACAAGAATATCTTTGAACCATATGTTACCATTGAGTGAGAATGGCGGGCACATGGCCATTCTCCATCAACCAGTACCTCTCTCCATTGGAGATTGACTGTATCTAGCACATGCAGGGATGACAAGATCGCATCATTATTAAGTCCACCAAATATGTATATTTTCGACCCAACCACTGCAGCTGCATGTCGATGCCTGTATGACAAACAAACAGCAGTAAGAGGATATTAATTTAATGCTTATGGAAAAGATGTCACTAGAAACTAAGGAATCTGTCATGAAACATTCAAGAGAACAGAAATGCAGGTAAAATTGTTGGCATCAATACATTGACTTCCTACTAAGCTGATCATTAGCCTATCTTGAGCATTTTTGCAGCAAAGAAAAATTACTGCAAAAACACATCGCTGTTTATGCTATATGTGCAATGCCAAATTATGAACACGGAGGTTCAACAATATAGGACGAATAATTGCACTAAAAGCATCACCTAGGAGGAAAAACACTGCTTGTACATTCCAATAATTTCCATTCCTTCTTGGCTGTACTGAAGACCCATACATCACTCAGAATGTTGACAGGATCTGCCCGCCCTCCAATTACAAACATACAATCTCCTACCAAAGAAGCTGTGTGACCCAAGCGAGGAGAGGGAGAACCCTCCACTTTAACTGCTTCTAATCTTCCACATGATGGATCAAGCATAAAAGAATCACTCCTGCGTGCATGTCTTCCTAAGCCTCCAAATCCACCAAATACAAGAACATGCCGAAATGCATTATCCATCTTACAAGATGAGTGACCCCAAAGGAAAAGCTTCTCCAGAGGCTCACCAATAATCGACATCTGAGCAATAGGTAGACTGCAATTGGGAACTCCTACCGACCCTGCCAATGATTCAAAGACTCAAACTTGCGGTCACATTATAAGGAAATTTGTCCTGCAATAAACATTCATTAGTATGTAATGGAGGCTCTGCATGCATATTTGTCACATTTGAGTAGCAATGCACATATTACCAAATATCAAACTCCCTTCGTCCCAAAATGTGTGTCCTTGTTTTCATTTTGAGAATAATCAAGAAATTAGCTAGTGTTGTACAATTACTTTTGAATCCCATTGAGCATGTGCTCTTACAAACTCAAGGGATACCAACTTACTATGAGAATGTTATTGATAATTCATGTTGTAACTAACTTCCAAAAAAGGAAAGAGGACACTCATTTTGGGACAAAAATGCAAAACAAAAAGGACATTCATTTTGGGGCAAGGGGAGTATATCAGTCCTCCCCACAATTCTGGCCAAAATCTTTAATATTAAACTGTGATGTTATGACTTATGAGTGTAACAAAGCATACAACTGGAACAAATAATACTGGCGGCAGAAATTACGTCTAGCTAGAATTTCAAATATTGAAACAACTAATTCAGTGCTTAAGATCAAAAGAAGAGGGTGTTTGGATTAGCTCATGAGCTGGTCAAACAAGCTCATGAGCACAAAATAGCTCTTTTCAGTATTTGGCTATGACTAAAATAGCTCATGAGCACTTGCTGATGAGCTAAAATAAAAGAGCTGGGTACCCCCAGCTTCTGATTTTTCAGCTCATGAGCAGTTAAAAAATAGCTATTTTGACCAAATAAAAGACATTTATGTTCTTTTATTTTTCTTCAAATTACACATATGTTTATTCCATGATTCAATTTATTGATTAACTTTAAAATTATTTTAGTCATTTGTCTATTTTAACTAACATTAATTAATTATTACTATTTTTTATCAGGATTTTTATCCAAACAGTTAAACCGCTTATTTTTAAAAAGAGTTGAAGCACAAAATTGCTCCAGGTCTTTTCGTGATTATGAGCTATTTTTGAGAAGTTAATACAAACACCCTCGAAATCATTTAATCATATTGATTAAGGCATTGTTATTTCCAAATTAAAGTTTTCTATGAACTCATAAGTTGGGAGGGAAGTCCAGGAGATGTCGAACATGAGGCTGGAAAGGGGCAAAAAAACTATGTTTGACAAATAACGATATTTTGATTCTGCCAATAGATATCCATGAGCTGAACAAATGCTCATTTATCATACGATTGGTCCTCTAACAAATCAAATGTGAAAATGAGAGACATAAAAGGCAAATGAAATAATTCTCAACTAATCTTTGTCATTTATGAAACCAACTAAAAAACAGTGACATAGAATGATCAGGAGAAGATTGTTATAAAAAGTTCAATCTTTCAAACACAGCTAGGGATTTACCTGAATGGGCATTAGCTTCTATTCTCTCTAAACCATCATCAGGATCCTGCCCACCATTACAGTCACCACACTCCTCACCACCATTCACCAAAACAGGACCTCCAATCTCAGCCACAGCTGATCCTGCAAAACCCTCACCCCGCAACGCCAGAAAAAACCCATCAGTTCTCTTCCTATTGGCCTCCATCTTCTCATTGGCCACCGTCACAAGGTACCTCACATACTCCGGTGACACCATGAGCTTCTGGGTATCCCCCAACGGCACCTCCATACGTATTGAACACCGGATAGCTATAATCACCCGCTTGCTAGCACTGGTAATACCCGATTCACGGAACCCAGAAGATATCGCAGCCGCCACCAGACTCTGAGCCGAAGAGAGGTCCTTGCACTCAATGGCAATAATGAGAGGCTCGAATCGGAAGACCAAATCGCAGGGGCTTGGTGGTTCCGGGTTAGTGTCGGAGGGGAAGAGGAGGGAGACGACTGAGTCGGGGTCGGCGAGTTCGTGAGAGACGAAGAGCCAGGAGCCGCCGCGGGGCTTCTTCTTGGGAAGATTGGAAGTGGGGGAGGGGTGGGGGGTGAGAGAGATGCGACCGGAGCAGGAGCTGGTGGTGAAGTAGGAAGGGTGGTGGTTGATGGCGTCTAGGAGGGGGATGATGGGTGTGTCCAGAGAGCCCTTTGGCGATTTGTCAGTCACCGTAGTGCTCAGTGCCGCTAGTGTTGCCGCTTTCCTCTTCTCGAACTCCATTTCTCTCTCTCTCTCTCTCTCTCTCTCTCTCTCTCAGTTGACGCAGTGTTTTGAGCTTAAATCTCTCTAAAATCTCAGAGAAGCGAAGAAAACGAAAAAGATGAACTTTGGGGGTTTTGAAGTAGGGTTGGATTGATGGGCTGGGCTTAGTTCGAGGCCCATATAAAAAAATACGGATTGCGTTGGTTTTGTGCTGAGACTTTAATAGAAAAATGTATCAAAGAGGTCCCTAAACTATCTATTTTGTTCCGTTGGGATCCTTGAACTTTAAGTTTTTCCGCACGGGTCCAAAAACATGAATTTTTTTTCTCGCGAAGGACATTTCGTTAACTAACTAACGGAATCCGTCAGTTTTAACTGACGGTGTTAAATTTAAATTTAAAAACAA
>JAYMTA010000672.1:0-25394 GCA_036897625.1 Pelargonium cotyledonis
ACCAAGATCCTACGAAACCACTCACTCTCCTTCCCGCCGCTCTGAGCCATACCCCATAAACCCACTCCGGGCTCACGCTTGGTTGCTTGATTCGATCCTGCATAACTGGTCCTTGTGTCCCATCATGCCACAGTAGAAGCAAAAATTAGGGAGCCTCTCAATAACTATCTTTTATTTAATTTATCCTTATATCAATTTCATCTTCATTTTTCATTACTATCTCATTTTATACTGTCCTCTTGCACTTGCACTGTTTGTGTAAAACAAACAAATTGATTTAAAAAAAAACAAATTTGTGTACCAACTCCAACTCAAAAAATTAAAATAAAAAATGGGCCGTTTTATTTAAAAAAAAAAAAAAAAATAGATCCAAATCTCTCTTCTTCTCTAAACCCAAATTCGCAACCCTAACAATGGCTTCATTTTCTCTGCGTGTTTGCTGTTCTTGTTGATGATGGCTCCGCTGATCAGCTCAGGCTCTATCGGTTCCACGGCCACAGTTTACAACTGAATTCAGAGGTGAGAAAGATTCTTCTGTCGATTTTGACTTTTTTTGTTTGGTCAACGTGAATACAGTATATTCTGAAAAATGATCTATCTTTAAAATTTAACGGGTTTTTCATGATGCTCCTTTTCGAATTCATGTCCCTACAATGGGAGGCTTTCAAGTTCCAAACTTTCTTTTCTTTTCCCTATGAATTTTCTATGATTACAAACGCATTGTCGTTGTAATTACAGTTCCAGTTTCTAATCATTGCACTTTCTAACGGTAAACGATGATAGGTGAGTTAATTCGGATCTGTGAAGATGATTAAATGAAGATCATCGGTGTAAAATTTGTCATCATTGTCTGTTTGGTTGCTGGGAAACTGTAGGAAAGGAAGGAAATTGATATGCTAGGATTTCTAGATGTGGGACCCAAATTTACATATTTACAAAATTTAGATTTTTTGATGATTAGCTCGAAGGTGCAAATTTTATATTTTTAATTTTATATGGTATTTCATTGAATGGAAGTTCTTGCGTTGTTTGGACTGCTTTGAGTTATGAAACTTGAGTATTTTTTTCTTGCTAAAATCTGTTTTTTACTACATTTAGTGAGCTGTGATCGATTAGAATATAACCTGGCTTGCCATTTCTATAGCTTTCTCTTTCTAATCGATTTAATATGCTGGCACAACCGTGCCTTGTTTGATTTGTGCAAACTGCAGTTATCAATGTTTGGGGCTGTGGTGCATTAAAGTAAAGCAATAAATAAAGGGGAGGAACGGGGTTTATGTAGAAAAATGGAAGCTGAGGACCCGAACAATCTATCTATAGGTTCACATGATCATGATGACAGTGTTCGAGAATTTTGTGCGAATGGGAATTGTATGAGAACTACTGAAGTCGAAGCAAAGCTCGATGAGGGGAACATTGAAGAGGCTGAATCTTCATTACGGGAGGGGTTGTCACTCAATTTTGAGGTTGGTTAGTCATCATCATTTTGCTGCTACCTTCAGATGATGAAGCTTTTCTAGTTCCGTTTTCTTATCAATGAATAGGCAATTACGCATTGGATAGTTCTTAATAGTGCCATGTGTGAGACCGAGAAAGGACTCAGAGATATACAACTTTAAACATTCCCTCATCTGCATCATCACTTTCGTTCATTTATCCTTCCCTAAATCTTTTTCATTTCTTGTCAAGTTAGAAGCCAATAAATTGGAATCATTTTCTTATTAACTTGTGTTCTGTCCTGAGGAGTATAGAACCAGAATTGCATTTATATCATTCTTTGTTGCCACAATTATCAGTGGCATGTATCAGTTGTGACGATCTACTTGTGCACATGGAAATTTACAGGAAGCTAGAGCCCTTCTTGGAAGATTGGAGTATCAGAGAGGCAATGTAGAAGGCGCTCTTCGTGTATTTGATGGAATCGATCTGCATGCCGCTATTCAACGGTTGCAACCTTCTTCTGATGATAAGCAGGGTTCTAAGAAGGGTCATCCTCCAACTTCACAGCATGCTGCGAGCCTGGTTCTTGAAGCCATATACCTAAAAGCCAAGTCTCTTCAAAAGCTTGGAAGAGTAACTGGTAAGGAGATCTGATGGTTTTGGGAAGTTTCTCTCGGTCTTTCTAAATGTTAACTAATTAGTAAACCTTGTTTAATGGGCTTTTGCAGAGGCTGCTAATGAATGTAAGAGTGTGCTTGACGCTGTGGAGAAGATATATATTAAGGGCATACCTTATGCTCAAGTGGATTATAGATTACAGGAGACAGTTAGCCAAGCTGTAGAGCTCCTTCCGGAGCTTTTGAAACAGGCTGGTTGCTTTGGTGAAGCAATATCTGCTTATAGACGTGCCCTCCTTAGTCAATGGAACCTCAACAATGACTGCTCTGCAAGGATTCAAAAAGGGTTTGCAGTTTTTCTATTGTACAGTGGAGTGGAGGCTAGCCCACCAAGCTTTGCTGTTCAGGTTGATGGTTCGTATGTTCCAAAAAACAATCTGGAGGAGGCAATTCTACTTTTGATGATTCTTTTCAGGAAAACGTGCCTTAGTAAGAGCACATGGGATCCATCAGTAATGGAGCATCTTACTTTTGCCCTATCCATGTGCAGTCAAACTTTTGGTTTAGCTAAGCAACTCGAGGAGATCATGCCCGGAGTTCTACATCGTGTTGACCGCTGGAATACTTTAGCACTTTGTTTAAGTGCAGAAGGAGAAAACAAAGTTTCCTTGAATCTGTTGAGGAAGTCTCTGAACAAACATGAGAAACCAGATGATCTTATTGCATTGTTATTGGCTGCTAAGATCTGCAGTGAGGATTGCTCGCTTGCAGCTGAGGGAGTGAGATATGCACGGAGAGCAATCTCTAATGCTCATGGGAGGGATGAGCATTTGAAGGGTGTAGGTCTACGAGTTTTAGGTCTTTGCTTGGGAAAGCAAGCTAAAGCATCTACCTCTGACATTGAAAGGTCTAGTCTTCAGTCTGACGCATTAAATTCATTAGATGGGGCACTAGCTTTTGAAAACAGCCCAGATCTGATGTATGAATTGGGAGTTCAATATGCAGAGCAACGGAATTTAAGTGCTGCTTTGCGTTGTGCGAAGAAGTATATCGATTCAACAGGTGGAGCCTATTTAAAAGGTTGGATGTTGGTGGCTCTAGTTTTGTCTGCTCAACAGCGGTTTTCTGAGTCTCAAGTGGTCATCGATGCTGCTCTGGATGAAACTTCAAAGTGGGAGCAAGGACCATTGCTCAGGCTGAAAGCAAAGTTGAAGACCTCTCAATCACGATCCATGGATGCTGTTGAAACTTACCGGTATCTTCTTGCATTGGTTCAAGCCCAAAAGAAAACTTTTGGGCCTCTCAAAAGTTTTTCTCAGGTAAGATTCAAAAAAAAAAAAAAAAGATAATCTTATACTGTATTTTTCTAATATATTTTAATATTCAAATAATATCTGCATAATTCATAATATCTTTTGGCTCAAGTGTGAAACTACTGTCATGTTAGCTCATTAATTAATTTCTATTTTTATTTTTTTGGGGAATTATATATATCTTTTCTTCAGGTACACATCTGATTTGATGAAAATGATATATGTGAAAATTTCACTGCTCTTTAAGTTTATTTGTTTCGAGTTGAGATTTCCTGATCAATGAAATATTTCTTTTAACGATAGGTTGAGGACGATAACATCAATGAATTTGAAGTTTGGCACGGGCTCGCAAATTTATACTCTAGCCTTTCACATTGGAAAGATGCGGAGGTTTGTTTGGGAAAAGCCAGGGAGCTGAATAAGTACTCTGCAGAGGTGCTATATACGGAAGGCAAGAACTCAACTCTAATCGCTTCCTTTCTTGGTTGTTTTTATTTTGTTTTATAGGGAATGTACTTCATGAAATTTTCTATATATAAGCTAGATGCTATTTTAGAAAATTTCTAAATAATTAATCGAGTGAGTCGAACAGAATCTTGAAGATCTGCCACACATAGATACCGGCTAGTATTTGTTTTGATGGTTTTTCCTATATTTCTCTATGTCTTAATATACTCCCTCTACCAAAATGAGTCTTGGATTCTTTTAAAGAAAAACTAAGGAGAAGTTAATTAATAGTGTACATTTCCTCTTGTACCCCCATCATGGACGTGTTGCAAAAACTCGAGGGATAGTAACAAACCTATTATAGGGATGTTGTTGGCACTTCATCCAGAACTAACTTTATAGGGATGAATATTTTCTTTTGCTTCATAGTTACCATTCAATTCACTTTTTTTTTTATAGAAAAAATACTATGAAATCTTCATATTTGATGAGTTAGTAGTAGAAAATACGACTGCATTATGTATCTGCAACTAAAATTAGTTATGAAACAGTGTTGCGTAGGCTTCTTAATATACTTCCCAAAATGAGTGTCTTGGTTTCCATTTTGAGGAAAACTAAGGAGAAATTAGTTAGTGTTGTATATTCTCTTGTATCTCCAAGGACGTGTTGTAACAAACTCAAGGAATACTAACTTATTATAAGGATACAATTGTTATTTCATATATTACTAACTTCCTAAAAATGAAAGAACACTCGTTTTGGGACAAAAATACAAGAAAAACAGTCACTTATTTTGGGACATATGAAGTCTTAAATATTCAAAACAATATCAATATTGTTACGAGACCCTACTCTGCTTTAATATTGTTGATGTAATTATTTAGGTATTATGCTTGAAAAACGAGGATCAATCCAGGAAGCTCTAACTGCTTATATCAACGCTTTTTTAATGCAACCATCTCATGTCCCTTGCAAGTTAATGCTTGGCGTACTACTATCAAAACTGGAACCGAAGATGTTGCCTGTGGCAAGAAGCATACTATCAGATGCACTGAAAATAGAACCCATGAACCGAAAAGCTTGGTATCATTTGGGGATGATGCACAAGGATGATGGACGAATGGTTGATGCTGCAGAATGTTTCCAAGCAGCCGCTATGCTCGAAGAATCTGATCCCATTGAAAGCTTCGGCTCCATTTCTTAAAGTGACTCTTTTCTATCAAAAGGTGTGAGCAAGTGACACTATCTATTTATCTTTAGTTTGTTTCTGAAATAACTCGTTTGTTTACATATCTGTTTATTAACATCTTGCAGGGAGATCTACAATGTTGTGTATTATTCTCCAAAATTGAAGTCACTTTCGGGGATCAAGTGCCTTCTGAGGTGGTTTTGATATTGTTCTGCGTTTATAGTTTTGACCTTGAAAACGACGGAATGAGGGGATTGAGTTATTGAACTTAATTGGGAAATTAAAAAGGGAGAGGAATCTTAGTTATGGTACAATATGGAAGTAGAAGGAATGAAGTGTAGAGAGATTAGATTGTAAGATTTTTTTAAATGGATTATTGATTGCAGCTTAGCTTTGTAAATGTATGTTATTGAACTGGTAATTGTCTATAAAAAATATAATTCATTTGTTCTCTCTATTTGCTACCAATTTTTGTATTATCAGTAGTTGCATGTATCATAATAAACTCACATTTGATACAGGAACGTAATTCTTGTTTTAACTATGAATATTTTTGTTTTTTTTTTTTTTTTGGTCCTTCAACTCCATGCTATTTTTTGAAGAACCATATTGAAACAAAAATCAAATTGAATACAAATCCGAAACCCATTATTTATCCTTAAGTACAATTTTCAGTGATTTGAAGAGAATAGAGCTCATAAAATGGATCACCAAAGCCAATTGAACCAAAATTCAATTTGTGAACTAACCTTTTATTTTTCCTAGTGAGACTGATAATGTATCGAAACCTTTTATCCACTCATAAATAGTACTGTTCTTCAATATTTTGAGTATCTGACAGTATCATTTTGGCCCTCTCTCAAACACATTGAGTTTTGGGCATCAACTACAATGATATTCTAGTTAATGCATAAAGAGAGATACTCAAATTATTACAATCTAGAGATCAAAAGTGGGACAGAGACCGAGCCTTCCTCACCCATGACGGGCTGGAACAAGTCCAAGCCTCCGCGACGCTCCAGGCAACGCATCCTGCAATCTTCAGCAGCCATAACCCCAGTTTGGAAAGCGCCGTGCACTGACCCTGGAAAGCTCGTACTTGTTGCTTCCCCTGCAAAGAATAGGTTATCTACTGGAATTCTTAGCCTTTCATACAGATCATGGGGCTTGCCAACTGTATCATAGCTATAGGACCCGAGTGAGTTACTATCTGTGCCCCATCGAGATACAAGATATTGTATCTGCATAGTTCAAACAAAATAGTATGAGATACAATCCTACAAGTATATAATCAAATCTAGAAATGTAGAATATTTACCGGGTCAGAAGCATTGGGAATCATGTTTTTGAGTTGTGTAGAAGCAAAGTTAGAAGCAGCTTCATCAGACATTTTCTCAATGTCTTTGGCTAACTGCCCGGCAGGCATGTAGACAAGGACAGGACGACCCGTGGCCTTGTGAAGATTGAGGAAGTAACTGCAGCTGTAAGAAGTCTCAGCAACTACTCCTAAGAACTCCACATTTGGCCAAAAGACGTTATCAAAGTGCAGCACTATCTTGTTTTCGGTACCCACACCAAGATCATCAATGGCAGCTTCTTTCCACTCTGGTAGCTTTGGCTCAAACACTATGCTCTTGGCTTTCAGCACACCGAGAGGGACTGTAATAATAGCAGCATCTGCCGTAAATGTTCTTCCACCTTCTACTGTTACCTTCACTCCACTGACATGTCGTACTATTTTTGTAACCCTAAAGACAGGAAGAAGGAACATAGACCCCAACTGATCAGACTAGAAGTAGAAAACAAGAAACAATGATCGAATTATATAGAATATGTAACTATATATAGTACATACCTGTGACCTAATCGGATGTCAAGACCTTTTGCAAGGGTGTTTATAACGGGTTGGTAACCCCGGACCATCAGCCCATG
Organism: Pelargonium cotyledonis; assembly: GCA_036897625.1. Lineage (NCBI taxonomy): Eukaryota > Viridiplantae > Streptophyta > Magnoliopsida > Geraniales > Geraniaceae > Pelargonium > Pelargonium cotyledonis. The sequence goes on from JAYMTA010000672.1 coordinate 6,939, forward strand.
ACCACCAGGTAGAAGAACTTCCTGTGTGCAAGGATAAGAAAGGTCCATGTGCCATCAATAAGCTTCAACATAAAATGTTATTAACTTCCAATACAAATACGATAATTTCAAATTCCCCATTTAAGTGAAATCAAATTTTGCAGGTAATGAATTTATTTCCACCAGAATGTATTTCTCATATATACCAATCACAAAGTTAACATTAGTTATACAAAATACAGAACAACTGAAGGATAATAAAACTCACCTCATCCCAGCTTTTCAGTGAGATAGTTTCAGCATCCGCAGCAAACCAGCCTTCCATTCTGCACAAGTACCATTGAAGCACCTTATGGGAAATTCCGTCCAACCTGTAGATGGGATCAACTTTAACAACCATAAAAAGGCAAGAACGAAAAATCTAATTTAGAAAGAAGTTTGCATAAATAAGAACCTTAATTCTGGCCGTCTTTCGAAGACAATTGTTATGGCACGAAGTATTGACATGTCATCACTATGTTCATCCCTTACTTTGTTTGTCTGCATTTTACAAGTAAAAGAAAATCAAAATATGCCCATATAGCTTCAGAATATAGAAAGCACAATCATTGGAGAGAGAAATCCAATCAGAAGGCACTGGAAGTATAAAAAAAATCTAAAATTCCACTAGCGAAAAAAATCGCATAAGAGGAGAAAGGGAAGAAGACTTGCCTCTTGCAAAATGGTCTCAAATGTTTCGCCAACCTTCGTGACCAACTCTTGGGGAATCTGGTGTCCATCTGTGTCATAGAGAGCATAACTGCAAAGAAACTATAAATCACTGCATTGTCCAACTATTGTTCCAAATATACAAACAACAAAAGTTCTGCCTTGCAAACAAGAAAGCTTATAAAGGCAACACAAACTAACATTCAATAGTTCATTTCATGCAGATAGGAGGATGGGTACTACTAGATTGAAAGGGAAATTTAAACGGACAAAGATGCATGCAAAACTGATCAGGCAGAAAAAATGCTGATTCGCGTATTAATGGACAAATCGGCTCGAATCCGGATAATTTAAAAAAAAAATAACATAATACTTGTTTCAGTACATATTTTAGACAAATCAAAGTGAATCATGTCCAATTTGCGAATCCGAGACAAAAACGATGTTCCATGAAAAAATCAGTGCTTCATAGGAGCTAAGAGCGCCACATCTAGAATCATCAACAGCTAACAAATATAACCAGAATACATGTTTGATTTACATATGATACTTTTTCCATAACATGTACTCAACCACCCAATTTGAGAAACGAAAAAGTAATTTTTTTAAGTTGTACATTGTCAGTACATTATAAGAAAGTCATACATAATATCTAGCCATACCCCATCTATCCCAAACCAATCTAGGATACGAACATGTCCCCAAAGTGACTCAAACTCGAGACAAAACAGTACCTAATTGGTGCACAGACCACTTGGCCCGCAGGGTATAATCAAAATACAAAAATCCAAGTAAAACAATAAAACAGGTCCTACTAGCGCATGATCTAGTCAATCAACCTTATTCATACAATATAACTGGGAGGTTGATGCTAGATACGAAGTCATTGGTCACACTGCATCAAGTACATTAAATCTATAAGGAAATAAATCAGAAATTTAAGTATTAGATTTACCACAACATCGTGGTGATCTACAAAACTACAAAGTACATGAACTACCATAATTTAAAACCAAACATATAAAATACAAAAAACATGAACTTCTGGCTAAGATCACAAAAAATCATACATGAATGATGGGCTAAAAAAGTGTATTTAGACAACAAAAAAAAACATCAGAACTATCAAATATGATAAACAAGTACCTTTCCAGATCATGATCATACAAAACAGAGTTATCACCACTGGTGCGGTATAAAGGAAGTCCCAATCTCCCAATCAATGAAGCCAAGGGATTCTCTTGGCAAACACCATGCAACCTAAAGCATTAACAATGAGATTGAACATTTTAATTTTAACAACATAGACAAGTATCCAAAATTTACAGCAACTTGAAAAAGTAAAAAAAAAAAAAAATTACAACTTACCATGATGCACCCAAGTCAACAGGAAAACCAAATGAGTAATCAGTGTGAACTCGACCACCAAGTCTATCCCGTGACTCCAACAGGACAACCTTACAACGAAAAATCATAAATCAAGTAAAAAGCAAACCAAAATAACACACATATAGCAATTATCTCAACTTCTAGAAATGAAGTCTTAATCATAACTCAACCAAGAAAACATGGTTGGAGGAAAAATGTTTTTGAGAATTTACTCATCAGCAGATAAAGACTAATGCTGCCATTTGACACAAAAAGATGATTCAATAAACTACAAATTCATAATACAATGAACAGTCAAAGGACAAAAATACTGAACATATGCATCAACATTTGTACACTACAGGACAGAATCAACTAGACCAGACTGAGCATGTTAGAGATAAAATATGCTATTTATATATATTGAATTGTAAACATGCCAGTATTACTGTACAATCTAGTACTATACTGCAAGTTCAAAACTCTGAAGTGATTTGCCTCACTTGTCGGTTAACCAAAGCCAAAATCATGACCCCGTATTCCATGAAGCCTAAGCAAGCTAGACTTATTTATCCGGCGTGCCAGTACAATTAAAAGCTTATATACCACACAAAACCAGAACACACTTCGGTAACATTTTGTCATTTTCACATAGCCTGAATATACACTGGCCAATGCAAGAGAATCGCACAAATGCAAACACTACCACCCTGAGAGTTAAACTTTCACTGAACTGAAAATCTGTAGATATGCCACACAACCTCAACATACTTTGGTCATGTTTTCATATCTTATACAAAAATAATGACCAATGCAGAAGGAGAACACCTAAAAACAATATCACCATGAGACATATTAGCTATTACTTCACTGAACCTAATTCAGCACAAGTGTTTCACTAACTGAGTTTTCAACTTCGAAAAAGTATTGCTAACTAAGTGAAGAATGAAGTTTGTATTTTCTAATAGTATCTCATTGATTACCTGAAATTCCGCTTCACGTAGGGCATTAGCAGCTGCAACACCAGACATTCCGCCGCCTATGACAATAACAGATGGGGACCCTGACTTCTTCCGATCCCCATTTGAACTGCAAAGAGCTGAATCACATGCAATACATAGTTACTCAAATGACTGCCTTGAAATCATATAGTACACACAGTATGCAAAGCACAAACACCAAATATTCAAAAGTCACATAGCCCACCATGAATAACATGTGATGACTCTGAAGCAAACACTCCTCAAATCTTTTGCATGTATATATGGTTGCATTATCTAAAAAACCTAACTTTATAATAAAATCAAATTCTGGGTAAAATCAAGAACTGGGTAAAATCAAGTTCTGCCCTTCATGTCAGTTAGGGATGTTACAGAATATTCCATAGTATATACCATAACCTTATACAAGAATGTCCAAAATACCCTTCTATGAATAAAAATCTATGAGCAAAACAACAAAATTTCCAAATGTTAAAATCGAACACGTAACATACAACGAACAAAATAAGATTAAAAAAAACAATAAATAAATGAATAATCAACGAACCTCTATTCAATTGGCGATTACTCTTCGACCCAGACTCCATGATTTTCTGATGATCGGCGATTAGCAACAAAATTGCTACAATCACAGTGACTACTAAATGTAGATGACGAAATCGATAATTCTAATACTAATAATAATGGATCTAATGGTTTTTTCTCAAAATTAAAGAGAGAGGGAGGCAATTGGGGCGAGTAGTGGAGGACAAAAATCAGCAGACAGGTAATGAAATGATTCGAATTCGTAGACGAAAACTCCAGATTTCCCAACCAGCTCATGCGCCTCTTTTCCAATTCCACTACTCCAATTTCTCAATTTTTTTCCTCGGAATTGTGGGGTTTTCCGATTCTCTGACCTCCAAATCGCAGAGATCGAGAGCTGAAAAGGGGAATTTGGAAAAGAGGAGACACAGATTTTGGGAAATTGAAATGATCTCCGAATGTGAAGAGAGAGTGAGAGAGACGAGATTTTATGGGAAATAATGGGGGGAGAGAGAGAGAGAGCGAGATATTTATAGTTCTACAGAGAGAAAGATTTGATTTTTTTTAGGTTTTATTGGGTTATGGGTTTCGGGTTTGGGTTTGAATAGTAGGTAGGGGTTGAGCTACTCGCTCTTTTAGAGTGACACGTTTAAGGGTAGTTTCGTAATTAACTTTTTTGGACAATATTGACAATTTAACAAGTTGGTTAGTTGTTGTACATTCCAGAAGTTTCTAGCGCTATTTTATTATTACTCCCTTCGTCCCAAAATGAGTGTTTTATTTTTATTTTTTTCAAAAATTAAGAATTACTAGATTATTTAGTGTGTTTTCAACATTACCCTCACTTTCTCACCTATACCTCATGTGCAGAGCTACCCATGTGCATAAGTGATAAGAGTAATATGGGAAAAACAATAATATAATAACCTAAAAATAGAAACAAGACACTTATTTTGGAACAAAAAATTTAGACAAATAAGACACTCATTTTGGGACAGAGGGAGTATTATTTTTTTCACTTTCTAAAAGATACTTGGACGTGCAATTGTCAAAACAATTCTACTATTAAATTAAACTTAAATTCAACCCAAAAGTTTAATTTGATAAGTGGAGTATCCAATCAACGTATATTGGGCTAATTGGTTGAACCGTTTTGAATTTTTTTTGAGATATCGGGTTTGATTCTCATTGCCGACGGTGCAGCTCAACAAATAAAAGAAAAATTGAGTGGTCAATGTGTGTATCAACAAACTTCACATTCTTTCAGTGTGTAATACGTCAATACAATTGTTGTGGTTTAGGTGGTTTCAGGTTTGGGGACCAGTAAATAAGGAGTTTAAAGTTTGATTCAAGACGTTAGGAGATTATTAGACAAATTAGCAAAGCTATCTTAGCCACGGTTATTGGGAAGACAACAAGATTGCAAATGTCTTACAAGTGGGGTAGATTTTTTCACGCATATCGTGGTTTATTGATTGAAACCGAGCTTATTTGAAATGACGCTCAAAAAGTGATGCAGTCTAAATTTGTTGCCTATAGTTAAGCTCAGTTTGTTTCTCTTTTGTTCTAAAAAAACACTAGTGCCATGACAAAGTTGTGTTACCAATAAATCAATATAAATAATCAATGGTTTCAATAAAATTGATTGTCTCTTTCATGCTAACATGTTGGTACATATTTAAAGAGCATTGCATTGCGTCACATGTCACATGTCACATGTCACCTAAAACAGTTATTATTGTAATAATGCTGGTGGTTGGCATGTATTTATAGTATAACCATAATTTTCTCTAGTGCTGCCTTTGTTTTTGGTTTTTGGTTTGTTTTTTTTATAAAAGAAATCTTGAATTGATTGTGGATCTTGAGAAAATAAATACATGGCATGTTAGGCAAGTGCATATTTTATGTCTTTAATTATGAAATAATTTAGGAGAAAATTGAACCATAGTATATGATATATATATCTTAATGTGCACTATTTGACTTGATCAAGCCAAACAGATTATAATAGTTTCACTTTATTCTCCTCATGTTAAAAATATTATGTAGTAAATTTGTCTAAGTTTGGAGCTATATGGGGCTTCAAATCTTAATTGGGTATTGGAGAACGGAACGGAGGGCTTGAATCGTTGGTTCGGATTCTTGGAGGTTGCACAACACATTGTTAATTGAAAGTTTAGATATGTGTCTGAGAAACTATCTCGACCATGAATCCTTGATTTGGACTCTTGGACATTGCACAACACATTGTTAATGGAAAGTTTAGATATGTGTCTGAAAAACTATCTCGACCGTGAGAGTAAAATTTTACTTCAATTTTAAGATAAATCTAAATTAAATAAAGTTATAAATAAAGTTTTAGAAAGATTATTAGTTCTAATTAATGTGAAGTTCTATTTTTTATGCACGATCTATTAATATAAACTATTTCTCCATTAATCAGTGTAATTCCACATAAGATTCCATTGATCTTATATTAAATGCTTGCCTAACACTTCTTCATGACCATTAGGCATTACATAATTAATCGAGTTAATTAAAAGTTAACAAAGCCGTTGAACTATATATGTAGACACTTGTAGAATTGGCAAGCTCTAATGGCTGCAATTTCAGTGGAGCACAATCTCCACAACCACACACATGTTCTCGTGTGTGTATATAAATATAATTTTATATTAGTTGTACCATTGAGGTGATGACACCTAATTTAAAATTATGAATCCGGACGAATCGCTCTGCTTCCACAAATTCACTTAGATGGGTATAAGTGAAATTTAATGAGGTGTCATCATCTCATTGACTTGGTTAAGTTACAACTGATATAAAATAATATCAGTCAAATGATACACATTTTACTCTCTATATATATATATATCAATTTAATATATGTAATGCATAGAATAAAATGTAAGATTTAAAATGGGTCTGTATGAAACTTTAATTAACTAACAAGATTGTTTTTATGAGTTAAAATTTAGCTAAAAATGCATGGTTTAATCTAGTGATTGTGTGGAATCACAATAAATTATTAGAAAAAGATGGTTTAATTAGCAAACTAATTATTATACTTTTCACCGACCAAATTAAATTTCAACATGGTATATTTGGTGGAGTATACTTCACCATTCAATTTTCGACTCTATTTTATATTTGTCATGAAATTTTAGTAAAGAAGATGACCAAATTTAATCATTTGGAAGTCAAACACAAGCTCAATTGAACATTACAATATTATTTTAACCATTACATTACCCATAGTTGTAGCTTCATAATTAAAGACACCACGTTTTCAACAAATTTTCTATCAATAAATATGCACTAGTTTTATTCACACGTGATTAAAAGTGCACGTAAAAAATAGTATGTGTGTGATTGTCACCAAAGGACAACCTTGTGGTTTAAGTAACTCATTTTTTTTCCAAAAGAAACCACATGTTGCAAGATTAAAATAGTGGAAAGCGTTTTTTCATGCACATTTTTGCATCGAAAATTATATGCAGCTAACTCCATCAATATATGTATGTGAATATAATATTATCTTATTACGTGTTAGTTTTCACTTTAAATAACAATCGTATAAAATTCTCATGAACAATGAGTTTAATTTTACGTAATTTTTGTATTCATAAATATATGTAAATATGACAATAATATATGAATAATTCTCTTCATTAAAGCATGACAATACAATCAATCTTTAATTCTTTACACAAAAATATACTTTTCGCTAAATAGAATCGAAACTGTATTATATTATTAAAGTTGCTAAATATACAAGATGTGCAAGTTAATTAATTGACAATGTCAACTGACCTAAAAATATGGTTTTTGAGAATGACAGAGCAAATGACATGTTTCAAGCTTGGAATGAATCAAGCTCTTCCATTCATTTTATCAGTACTTAGTTTCTTATTTTGTCGTTTTTCTTGTTGTGAACAATAAGAAAAGAAAAAATGGCATCAGCTCAGCTTTCATCAACAGACACAATAAAGGATCAAGCGGATCGAGCAATTCAGCAAACCGCAGTGCAAAATCCAAGAGAGGTTTCCATTTTTTTCTATAAGCAAATGTACCAACCGAATCTCGAGCATGAGATATATGAAAGACGGTAAAATGATTGGTTTACCGTCTTTTCGGGTTATTGATGAGTGATGACATAATCACCATAAGCTCACAACATATATACCATCAATAATGAGACTTAAACCTGAAACCTCATCAACAATTCAAAGAGTTTGAACCGTTAGACTCAACATAGCTTAGTAGTTCTCGACCGCAGGAAGCTTTTGCCATTTTTTTATGTTTAATATCTGAAAACATTGGAGTGCAACAATGAACTCTATGGGCTTATTGGGCTTGTTCATGGCAAGAGCCATGTGGGCCTAAAGAACCCATTTTTGTTATTTGCAAAAATTGATTTTTATTTTATTTTATTATGTTCAGCTTGTAGGTCAAGTGAGTCATGATCAGTTCTGTGAGACGGTCCACAAGCAGTTGGGCCAAGAAAACGAGGCCCAGGAATTGGGAGACAATCTCTGCAGCCTTTCTATTTCACCTGATGGCAAACACCGCAACCACCACAAACTCCGAACTTAAATAATCATATTTCACAATATCTTCAATTTGCTAAAATTAATGTTATTTTCTTCTTCACTAAGACAAAAGAACAAAAAGATTAGTACAATGTATTCACCACCACAATCAATATATTATATTCATCAACTAGCTTCGCTATTACATGGTGTTGAATGCTTACTTTAAAATACAAGTTAATTTGAAGAGCATGAAACCGTTTAACTTAATATATGGCTTGGTAACGTGGTGTTGACTACTTCTGTGTCAGTCATGACCTGTTATACATAGATGCAGTTCTAAAGTATTGTGAAACCAATACGAACAATTATTTTATATTTGAATTTGGTGTTTGTGAAGGTGCAAGGTGGGAACATGAGAAGACCAAAATTTCTATTTTGCCATCATCATCAGCATCAACAAGTTGGGTGGTTTTGTGGACACTTGGAAGCAATGAAAAAAATAAAAATAAAAATAGGCTATGATATGAACATTATATACAATGTATTGTGATATAAAGATGGGACCAAATTATATGTGGAAACAATCTCCTCTTCCCCAACCTTTCAACATCAAGAAAAAGATATATTATAGCAGCTGTCCACACCACACACCACCATGCATGATCTTTCATTGCCATCTAGCTATTTTTATATAATTAAATAACACACTGTGCAATATTATCTGTTGACTGTTGACATGGTTAAGATCTTCTAGGGGGTCCCTACTATTTTCTGTTAACATTGTTACCAGAGTTTGTGTACACATGTATATATATTTGTTGTTTAGTTTGTTTTGAGAGTATTTTTGTGCTACTCCTATAGTTAGATATACATGTGATGATGTCTAGTGGTACTTTCAAGAATATTATTGTGTAACTAATAGTAAATTTTTTATAGAGTCCTTTCTGAGTATTCATACGCACGATTGTCGAACGAACTCTTAAAATTTGACAATCTTCTTGAGCACGTTAACGGAAGAATTTGGGTGTTACAGAACTCAAAAAAGATGTCATCCATAGTGATGAACACTCCTTGGAAATCACTCGGCTCGTGAAGTTCGGAGGGCTTATAGACGACGGTGGATGCATTCGGATGCATGGGCAAATTGAAAGTCTCTCATGAGCCTGCAACGCTAAAGGTTAATCACATATCGTCATCTCATCAAGTAAGTCATCCTTAAAAGTACTTATTTTAAAAAGAGAAAAATGATCGGTGATCACTCTCAACTGAAACATTTTCTTTATTCATTATGTCAAAATCATACAAACGTACTGATTTTGATCGAGTAAAAAAATGTGTATCAGTTATTACATCTCTATATTTGAATTTTAGCGACAAATCAAAATGCTTGTGAATTTTGAAGTTAAAAGTATTTAAGTAGAAAAAAAAAAAAACATGGTGAGTATGTTGATGCTAAGGTTGAATATCAAAGTGGGATAATGAAATTGAAACTTTATTTCTCCTTTTAGAATAATATAGTTGTAGGGATTATTCCAAAGAGGCCAGCCATTGATGCTAGTTGATCATTTAAAAGAAGAAAAAAAAATGATTCTCAATGCCAAGCTAAAGTTATCTAGTTGGAAACATGACATTAGATTTGGACATCATCTCCATGGCCAACTTGAAAATCCCCAACAAAAAATGAAAAAGAGAGTTAAAAGAAAAAAAAAAGTATCTCATGCTTGAGATGGAGACTGCAAATCATGCTTTCTTGATTAGTTATAGAGAATATAATTCAACTCTTTAATTTAGTTCATTGAGTTCAAGAGAGAATCCAATTTGGATAGAGAATAATATCTTTAATTAAAATTAAAGATTATTATACTGTACGTCGACTTTTTATTTTATGTATTTAGCGTTTAAAGCGAAAACATATTTCTAACTTTTCAGCACAAGTTTTATTTATGTTTTTTCGTTAAATTTCCAAATAGTGATATATTATATATTCTCCCAGTAGCCAGTGACTTGCTTTTGTTATTGCCTTTGTACTACAAGTTCTATCACCTAATCATCCTGGCCTATTGACTTTCTCAGGGAACAAACACAACTTAACACCATGAAAAGCCATCCATAGAACAATAGTTAGCTCCTTAGAGTTGTTATTTTACCGAAAATAACTAACCTTTTAGAACAATTTCTTATCACTTTTTACTGCTTCAACCATTTTCTTATAACTTTTAGAAGTGTTATCTAACAAGTTCGTATATATTGTAATGTGTTACAAATTGTTAATGATTGAATAGATCTTTACATTATATTATGTTTTGAAAGTGAGATGCTTTGAGACAGTCAAAGAGAGGACACAAAATTTATTTTTATAGTATTAAATTCAAAAGAGAGCCCACAATGTTCCAATTTAGACTCTTCTACAACAGACAAACAGAAACTCAATATATATGGTTGAAGATGAGCCCCAACAAGCCATGTGGTTGCTGCTGATATTTCATGTCAAGAAAATATGGTGTCCAGTACAGATTCAGAGTCTCAAACATCAGCAGTTGCTGGATGGCTAGCTTGGTTTATTACACACCATTTCCATTCAATTCACCAAAATTTAGATAAGACATATCTCAGATCGAACTTTAAATCTTGAAAAAATTCACAATATTGTCGTTTGAATCTTGAATGATATGAACATAACATGAACGGGTCATTTTGACTTTGCCAAAATTTGAACATAACATCATATGACACGATTTTGACTTTTACGTGTAACTTAAATCGTCTGACTCATCATACGTGTGATTGCAAAATGACTGTAATACCAGATAAAAGATTGTTCAGTTTGAATCTTGAAAATGTTTGCTATATTGTTTGATAGTTCAAGATTCTAAAGTAACATTATCAACTTCATTTTATCTTTTCCGTGAACATAACATCAAATAACATTGTACCGCGTGTAACTTAACTCATTCATGTTACAAAATGAATGCAATAACATAAACAGTGTCATTTTGACTTTTCCAAGATCCGAACATAACATCAGATGGCACGGTTTCGCGTATAACTTAACTCATTCAACTTATCATTTATATGGTTAAAAAATGAGTGCAATAACAGATATGAGACACTTTATTCTTCACAGCTACATCTATTCCAATGGAATATACAGAGGAAAATCGACTCTTATCGTCATTTCAACGACAAAATATTAAGGGTAAATGACAGCCATGCCTTGTTGATGCACGAATGAGAATTCGGAGAAAAAAATCGCTTTCGCCATTTGGTCCTGCTGCAATATGTTGGAGCATATGGGGAGGGACCATAAGTATCTGATAAGAACATATACCCACTTGCTAACCTGTCATCAACAGAGACAAATTTGTTTCTGTCAAAACCAAAAAGGCATGAGGGAGATTCTTGATTTTTACTGTATTAGGCTATTAGAGATTGAAAATGATGCTAGTGTGATCATATTACTATTTGGGCTGTGGACGGTTTGGGAAAATATCACAAATAGTGGAAGACCGTCAAAATTGACATTAGTGGACAAGTAGAAGAGAAGACTTTACGTGGTTAATTACTACGTTTGTGACCATTCACCATTTTAGGGGATGGCAATCAAGATAAGGCAACAGATAAGCTCCTATATCTCACATCAACGACCTCAATTCGGATTGCTATCATTTACATAGCTATCTTGCACACGGAAGATTCAATTGGAGTATTTAAAGCGAGGTCCAAAGATAAAGTGAAGAATCATTCTTATAAGTAGAGAGGAGGTCCAACGCAAGAGGCTCACACGACTCACACAATCGTGGGGCGTGTAGAGGGTTATTTATGTACTTTTGTAGAGAGATTTCTTCTCTTAACCCGTGAAATCCTTCTTGTAAGTTCTAAAGCGTTAGGGTTTATAAGTCAATGTTTTCTTATAAGCTATATGGCATTGAAGTAGGAATGTGGGGAAAAGATTGAAATGACTTACTTGTCTTTCCGCTTAGGGCATCATTAGTAGTGGCTACACCACTGAAAGGCCCGATGCTAGTTACTTGCGGTGCTATTGGGTGACTTTGTTGCATAGGCTGAGAACTGAACCTAAACATGTTCATATTCATAGCCTGCAAAACAGAACAGGTGATCGGAGTTACACAAAGTACAAGCACCATGCATAGCTTTCATTTTTTTTTTTTTTTTTGACAAAGGACATAACTTTCGTATATGCATAAAGAAATGGAATTGGACTAATGTTGTGTGGTGAATATAGGGCACAAACCTGAGGTGTGTTTTGCATTTGGTGGAAGCCCATGTACCGTGCATACTGCTCAGGAAAAGACGTATTTTGCATCTGATTTGCATAGTTAACAGGATTCATGACTGGAGTTTGGCCCATTATGGCCTGGTTAGGTGTCTGAGCCATTGGCATGGATTGATCAATTAATGGAACCCTAGATAGCATGGGGTTGGGCATAGAAGCCAAAGAAGGTGAACCCATCCCCATACTCATTCGAGAAATATAGTGTTGGACTCCCGGAAACATCATTGGTCCCATCCCGCCTCCCATCCACATTACCTGAAACAACGAGAAAAAAAATGGTGAGTGGCTTGGGTGACAAATAATATTATAACCACTGATTCAAGAGCCGCTGCACCACACGTACCTGAAGTTGTAATTGAAGTGACTTCAAGTATTCAATTGCCTCCTCTAGCATTGATGCTTTGTCGGTCTGCAAATTAAACATCAATGTAGTGTTAGAAAATTTCGGACAAGAAACTCACAAAAATGAGTAGCAATATCCCGAGCCAGTCTCATCTTGTTCTGAACATTCTCATGACCCTATTATCTAGATGCCAATCCAACTTAATATCCTGATTGTCGACCTTAGACAAGATATCTAGCTTACCGTTAGCACCATAAGTTAAATTCTTCATTTTCTTAACATCAATATGTCCTGAAAACATACCTTGTTACAGTGAGGTATGAGCTCCTGCAATGCCTTCATCTTTTCATTGATCCTATCTCTTCTTCTCTGCATTAGTAAAGATGAAAATTCAGTAACACTCACATAATTGAAAGAAAAAAAATTGAAGTCTAAGGAATCTTGTGAATCATACTCTTTCTGAAAGATTATGCACTTCAGCAGCACGACTTCGTCTGGTAGACCCTGATCGTCTGGATGACTTGTTCCCAGCAGCTGATTCGAGTTCAGCAGCCTAAAATGTTTCAAGTTAAATAACGAGGGAAGCTAACATAATACTGAAATCAAGAGAGAGATGGGTTGTGTGTAGTGTGTACCTCACTCTGGCTCTCGGATTCTTCCACATCTCTCCCCTTTCTTTTGTGGCTAGTGAAATCAGTAGACTGCCTACAAGTTCTTCCGAAACTACTACCCGATCCACCAGAAGACGACGTAAGAGTAGGCTCGATTGTCTCTGTCTGCCCTCTTTCACTCTGATGAATTGTCCTCTGAAGATTGTCCTTGAAAGGTCTTGCTGATAGGCCAGTAGTACCAACACCACTGCTGGAGACCCGACTCCAATCAGGGTCGTTCTGGACTTGGTTGCTGCCACAGTGGCTCGACCCGACTGTCATGGCTGAGGCCTCTTTGCCCTTTCCTTGTGTCACAGTACCGGACCCTTTCCCTCCCAACTGTCCACCAGAATTGGCCAAATTCCCGAAACCCTCCAAGTTATTATTTCTCTGGGCCGAACCAGAAAGCTGAAACCTAGGAGGAGGCATTGGGTTTCCAGGCAATTCTTGTAAAACAGTATGCTTCATGTTCTGATGCTGATGGTGCAAAGGCACAGCACCACGAGTTGGATTCGAAGCATTAAATTTCACAAACTTGTCCTCCTCGAATTGCTTGAGCTGCACTTTATCGGCCTGGACTGGATCAGACGATGGCAAGTCAGTGAAAAGACTAGAACAAAACTCCTTCTCGAAGGAATCTTCAAACGGGTTATGGATCCAAGAAACTGTATCATCATCTTGAATCAAGTTACTTGAATTCCCATACGATCCAACGCCTCTCACACCATGTCTAGGCTGATCATTAAGGCCATGTTGACCTTGCTTCCGGTTCGTCTGGCTGTTCAAAACTACCTGCCCATTTCGCCATAGGAGCTCCACAAGCTCATGGTCTGGCCTGTAACCACAAAATTAGCCGATAATCAAATCAGCAAAGCATCAAACCAATCTAATCAACAGCTACAGCTACAATAATCAAGACCCATTTGCCATTTTTTTCCTTGCTTCCACAGTGAAAAGTAGACTCAAGAAAGCTACAACCCAACATAAATTGAAAGGTAAAGAAAAAGAAATGAGAGAAAAAGAGCACAAACCCCATTGATTTCTTCTGATTGGTGACATGAAGATCACTCTCAAAATTCCAATCACAAACAGAGTGATTCATTGCTGACTATTCACTGTAAAAATACAATTAAAAAAGGTATCAATAGTCTAATAGTGATTAAAGAGACCCACTAAGCACACATAAATTAATGATTAACCGATTATTTAACACATATTACCCGATAAAATACTAATAAAAAAATTCCTTTACCAATTATAGAACTATCCCAATATAGAAAGTAAAAAGAGAGAAGAACAAACCAAAAGCCCCAATTGGAATGCAAGTTCAATTACTTTAACTGAGAATTGTTTAGTTCACATCTTCCAAGCAAATATAAAATTAACCAAATCTTCAAACTTTGTTGAACCCAACAAGACAAAGAATAAACAAAACATCATATTTTATTACATTAATTTATAAAATTGAGAGAGCATGGTCATGAAACTCAACAAAAACACATGCCAATTTCTCAAAACCCTTTTCACTTCAGCAGCTAAAATTGGCAACAAGCCACTCAAAAATTAAACTTTCCCATGAAAGAGAAAGTACAAGCACACTCAATAAAACATGCCAGATTTGATGTTTTCCAGCAAAAGAAAACCATGGGAATCATGAAAGAAACCAAACTTTGGAGAGAACCCATAAATGGAAATGAATTTAAAAACCAAAACTTGAAACCAAACCCACACACGGAGATTGCCAGACAGACAGACCCACCTGCTGCTTTGAGGCACTTGATGCTTGGAAATAGCAAAAACTGAGACAAAATCTCAGCTTTGTGTGTTTTTTCAACTGTAATGAGAATAAACTTGGGATTGGAGTAAAAATGGGGAGGTGGGTGTTGCTGCTTTAACTCTCACAGTTGAAGAGAGACAGTGACATCACCTGGGGGAGTGTTTGGGTGCTGCTGCAGTGTTGTAAAGCATCTGTACAGTGATGAACAATGATTGACACGTGTCAAATGATGAGGGAGTTGGTGTGGGGCCAGAAGAGGAGCTTTAGCTTGAGCTTGAGCTTGAGCTTGAGCTTACGGTGAAGTTGCAAATGCTGACAAGGCTTGTGTGGTGCTGGGGATAGCAGATCTAAAGCTTTCAATCTTGTGGATCGGATTGGGGTGGATCTGAAAATGGAGGGTGGTGATGCCACGTGTACAGTGGCTAAGAAATATTATTGTTTATTGGGCAATGATTAGGGACAGTGTTGTCAGAACAAGAAAAGTCCTCGTGTAAGTGACAACGCATTAGTTGTTCATTTTTACAGGTTGGTCTCTTCAGACATGGACCATGTTTGTGTTGTTGAAGATAATGTAAATGGTCTCTCCCAACCTCACTAATTGGACATTTTTAAACCACATTTACTAACAATTCATCATAAGTAGAAAAAACTATTTAGAGTGCCACTTTCTAATGGTAAATCTTGTAAAGTTTCTTACAGACCAAAGTGGTAATACAAAGTCAAGGGTTGATCTGTTTGTAGCTTTTAGGTTGTCACATTGTTATAATTTTGTGGTTTTTAGACTATTTACTTAAGGTGTTCTCATATAAGAGAGATGCTTCATGAAAATATTGATTGTGCACATGTCAAATTTACTGTAAAAAAAAAATGTGACTTTCAAGTGTAAGAAGAGATTATTAATGAGTTTATACATGAAAAGTTATATATAGTGATGTAAATGAAATCATACTAACAATGTTAATTGTTTAGTAGTTAAAATTTAAGTATGGTGATCATACGGTAAAAAATGAATCTTTCTAAATCGCCTTATGAGTAGTTTTCTATCGCTCTATGACACACTCTTATATTTGCTTGTGTGATTTACTCGATACTAGTATACATGGTTTTCTCAATTATTTTGAGGGTCTTACATATGCTAATGTAAAAAAAAAAAATGCATGATTTCATTTTCGGATATCTAGCTTCTCGTGGCAGTTATAGTCTGCTCCTATTTGCGACTCTCGGCAATGACAATGTGTTCGTCGACGTCTCTATTCACTTACTCCATTTTCGATTTTCTTTATGCTTCTTATACACTTCTTCGCTTCTCATAAGCGATACTCAAAAGTTACACTGCAATACTTGTTTTTTTGTTTTTACAACTAAATTAACGGGAAATAAAACATGTGTTGTGTTCTAACATGAAAAAAAATTTCATTTGCATATGTTTCTTCCGTTCATTCACCTACTCCTAAAATTGAACCCTCCGAAAATTATACTACGGTCATGCCAGTATAATCTCGTTGCTTTGATGGATGTGTTTTGTATTAAACTTTCTTGGTAAATAATTATCTCCTCTTATCGAATTGAAGTTCTATATACACATAATCAACTCACTCAATCTGCAATCGTAATCTAATATTAAAATATTTTACACGGGCACAATTTAACATACTTCAAGATATTTTTTCTTCTCATTTTATCTCATGATACAATTATATATGTATTACTTAATCATATAAAATTAATTGTTAAGTTTGTTGGGTTCGATGATCCAAAATCATCACGTTTTGGAGAATTAATATGGTACGTTTTGCTACTCAAAAGTTCTTGGTATACAGTATTAAATACAAGAACAGTTGAAGTGTGACAAGCTAAGGTAGCGTTCGTTTAATTTCTTCTCTAACTTATTTAAAATAATTACAACTTACTTTCCTTACATTTGAATACCTAATTTTAAACTCTCAATTTGTGGGGTTCACTGATTCCTATCATTTCAATTATTCAAAATTTGCAGGAATTGAAATAACACCTCAACTATGGTATTTCAATTCCTAAGAATTTGGATTTATTTAACTAATCTTAGGAAAAAAAAATTTTTTTAATTACAAACTTACCCTTCTAAAAAAGTTAAACGAACACAATAATTACAAATTTTTAATACCCAACATGTCCCAAATTCTTTGGAATTGAATTAAAATTTGTTAAACGAACACTACCTAAAAGTCACACGTACAAAAACCTATATCATCATTCCATGGAAAATATCTTAGTTGCATCTTTATCGTATACTATACATATATTTTTTTTATTAAAAAAATTCCAATTTAAAGGATGAAACTTATATATTTTTATTATTTTAATAGAAGTAATTAACTATTCTAACTTAACAACCATAGTGCTAGTGATACATCCAAAAATTCTAATCACTCGAATTGTTTTCTAGTAAACTAAAATATATGTTCAATATTACCAAAAAAAAAAAGAAAAAAGAAAAAAGAAAAAGACAAGTCTACTAGAATAAAGTATCTCTGATAATGAGGAGTTATTTATTAATTAACATTAGTGTATGTTTAGGTGTCAAATAATTGACTATCTTAGCTTTAAGAATTATTTGTTACGAGAATTTGTATAGTCCCATGAATTTATGGTTTTTAAATTTTTTTTATGTGGAAAAATAATGAGTAATTAGTATTGTGCATTTGGACTTATGTTGGGTGCAAATGAGAACAAATCGTCTAACATATATTATTTTAAAAAGTATTTATACTTTTAATAATTGATGACATCATATTTTATCTTTTTGGGGTGAAGGTGGCAATATCGCCGTGTTGACACATGGATGAATGGATATTTTCTCCAAATTCGTTTTGGCATGACCTGAAAACGAGAGTTGATATGGTTACTAAATTAGATATGCTATAATTAAGAGTTTTCCCACGTCATGGCCTTGTAAATATAGGCCAGTTGGTGCAGTAAGAGTCATTGCAAGAATTGATGGTCGTCCCCACTCAATGAGGCAAATTGCAATGATTAATTAGTTGCCGAGATTATTATTTTTAGTTTTTAACTTTTAAATGTGAACTATTCTGTCACTTAGGACTTTAATTTTTTTTAATTAAACTAGTTGTAGCCGGTTTAAATGTGACACATCGTCAGTCAGCTAAAATAGCCTTGGATTATAATTGGATTGATGATCCCTTTGTATAAAAATAACAAATTTTCATTATTAGCACATGGATCACATTTAATTAGGCTGGATGGGTGGCTGCCCCCACAGCCGCCGTCCATCCAATA